>JAQGBX010005319.1:0-13872 GCA_034698745.1 Megaphyllum sjaelandicum
CGGGGGGAGGGGCGGCAAGGAGGTATCATAGAGGAACTAGACTAAGCCACAGCAACGCGTGGCCGGGTACAGCTAGTCTCTTATAAAAAGCGTCATCATATAAAGCGTCAGCAAAAATTGATTATTAATTGCATGCCATTAAATAGAACATTTAAATTTTTCTGTTCATGAAATGCTGTCCAGTGTTAACATGATTATCAGATATTCTGAAGTAGTTTGTGCATGCTCAACATATTGGAAGCATTAACTATCTTATGTGCAAATTAAAGCATTATGTTATTTCAAATTTTACTATCTTTTGCACATCGTCAGCTTTAGTGCCTTTATTTTTCCGCTGATGAAATGCTACCCAGTGGGTAAATACTGATACTCATTAAAATGAATTCACGCAATGTACTTGCCATTTTTTGGAATGATGATCTCGGTGGTCCAGTGTATATCAATTCCTCCTCTCTTGCCCCATTGTCAATAGGGGGAAGATCAGACATTGTATCGCGAACAGTGACCATTCTGAAGGGTGCAGAATGTGTCCATTGGATATTCGAAACATACTGAAATCGAAAACTGTTAACAGCAAATCCAATTAAGAGTAATAAATCAATCTTGAAACAACAGTGACTGCCAACCTTCTTATCATCTACCATAGTAGCGAGTTGACATCCACGATTTATGAATACAGTTGTTGGTTCAGGATAAATGGGAAGTTTTTCACCAGGGGCAGCTGCTATAATAATAGCTCTAGGAAAAAAGGAACAGAAATAAGCATTATCAACTAGGTATATACTGTAACTACACAACGCAACTTATACAGGGTTACTCCAGAAATTTCATATTCAACTTCCCTGAAAAATGACAATGTCAAAACTGGCATATACCGAAGTTGTCCAGGATTTTGTCAAAATCTACAAATGTCAACATTCAATTTTGCAAAATTTTGAATTAACAATTTGGAAAATTATTAAAATTAGCATAGGCATATACATTTTTTTATATGTTTATTATAATTCGGAGAATGTTGGCTGCTTTGACAAATTTTACTTGAAAAGGTAGGAAATCTTGCAAATTTATATTCGGCAACCATTTAAATAAAATGCTGTCCATTTGTTTTCAGAAACTTCCAACTTGTTTCAAATATATGCTTCAAAACTATTGACAATTCAGCAAATTTTCACTCCTATACAATGAAAAAATTTTCAAAATTGTCATTGAGAACGTTTGAAAATTGTTCAAAATTTTCACCGGGAACGTTTGAAATTGTTTCAAATATATCCTCGGTAAAGGTTAACATTGTGCAAGTCCATTATCGAATAAGTCAAAAGAATATTTTACATGCGTCTTTGGCAAATGTTTAAAACTTGTTCTTGGAAACAGTTGACAATTTTGCATATCGGTATTTGGAAAACGTCGAAAATAAAAGTTTTGCAATTTTGTCTTCAGAACAGTAGGAAAATTTTGCAAATTTGTCCACGGAAACTGGTGATTGGTTGGTTTGGTTTGTGGATTTTTAACGTTGGCCTATTTCTGCACATGAGGGCTAAACACTAACGCCAGGGGATGTGACAGCGTCACCTTTAATACCTTGGAATTTTGCCTACGAGGGGGGACTTCCACCTCCGCAAGAGGGATCTTTAGCGTGCAGAGATCAAACGGGATCTACACGGGACCTCGGTTTAAACTCTCATCCGAAAAAGCCGCCGCTTAGAGAATTTTGCACATCCTCAAAATTCTCACCGACCTCGACCGGGGAGCGAACCCCGCTAAATAGGATCGGGAGGCAAGCGCGTAACCTCTCAACCATCAGTGCCGGTGGAAACTGGTGAAAATTTTGTAAATTCGATATGATGAAATTTTAAAAATTTTGCCAATTGGTTCTGAGTTAACCACAAATAAGCATTAATTTTAGATTTAAAGAACATTAATATGTTGAATTTCCTTGACTTATTCCAAAAAAAGACTTGTTTTCCACAATCAGCGTATTTTTAATTGCCCCTTTTACTAATCAGATCCTCTTGCGGATTTCTAATGGCGAATTCCGGAGTACCCTGGAGTACACTCGGGTACTCCAAGGGTAATCTTTTTGCACAAGTGGAATTCGCCAGGAACTAGCACAAGACCTTAAACGCCGCCCTGGCCCCCAGCCCTGCATAGAACGGCGCTTTCAGCGCAGGTAATAGCGCATTCGATCGCTCCAAAAAGTGTGCTCTCAGTGTAGGTTTTTAAACTGAAACCATTCGACCGTTCCTTCGTGTATACTTGCTCGAAGTCCGTGCACCCTACTGGGCTGTTTGATCGACCAAGAAACCTGCTCTAGGAGCGCTCTTGACTGCTCCGACTCGGGAGCTAGTGTAGCCAGAGCATCCAACATGGCGGATTATATTTCGTCTGCTGTTCTTTACTGATTAATTCTTTTCGAAATTGGCGCTGCTTAGGAGGCCGATTTGTTCTCGCCTGTTCGACCGAAAAAAAATCTGATGCAATACACTGATGACGTCATGAGGATACACGAGATAGAAAAAGACAGTCTGGCTACCCTGGCTAGGAACTGCTCTATTCTAGACTCAGACGATCGAACGCGCTATGAGTTGCATAGTGATATAACGTAACCAGCATGCACCGTCTGCTCGTGAAAGATATCTTTACATCATAAATATATACTTATTCGATTAGGCCTATCTTACAGCGAAAATAATAAATATCCTGGCGTAATTAAAACTGAAAACTTTTACAACGTTTGAAACAAAGAAAAAAAAAGAATTTAACGAAAACTCAAGGTACTGTAACTTGTTACGGATAATTGCACTCTTAAGTTATAATGTAATAATGACAATGTAATTTCCGCCGTAAGATAGGCCTAACTAATATGTATTACTGATTTAAAAATAGCTTTCACGAGCAGACGGCACATGCTGCCTAAGTCATGTGCAACTTATCTATGCGCTGAAAGCTCCGTTCTCTGCAGGGCTGGGGGCCAGAGCCGCGTTAAAGGTCTTAGCTAGTTCCTTAGAAATCCGCAAGACGATCTTATTAGTAAAAGGGTCAATTGCTTGACGGTTCAGCATGAATGTGCCTTCATCAGGATATACATGTAAAATCGTTAAAAGTTAGATGTAAGGAAGACTATGATTTTAAAATTTGTTATAGCGCATTCCGATGGTCAATCTGGTGTGCACGAGTGTACACTAGGTGTATTGATACTGCACTCATTCCATTTGACTCTGACTGGTGCATACTCAGTGGCGGTCGGTGCACTCTTCTCCCCGTATTCGAATCGCTGCACTGGATGTGCACTCAGTGTACACTAATCCACCGTCGAGAGAGCCAGTGCAGCAGTGCATTCAAAATGGCGGAATAGTTTTCACGTGCGGTTTTTTTTTTTTTTTTTTTTTGAACGTTTTTTAAACGTTCGAATTTGGCGGTGACTTGTGCAGACGATGTGCACGCACTTTCACTCGCGTGTTCGAATCACAACACCTGGCAGAATGCACTGGAAACGTCATTAGGTTGCACTGCGCAGAAAAAAAATCTCATGATAAGTTTGCACGGGCACCAGATTGACCATCTGAGTGCGCCATTACAATTTGAAATCTAAACCTGAGAAATACGACAATACATAAATAAACGAGTGGTGACCCAGGGACAATTTTCTTAATCTAAAATCCTAATAATTCATCAATAACAATTTCATTACAAAGCAATAAAAAACCTAACAAACATTTTTAGCATTAGTCACACAGTATTAGTTTTCGACTTATCAATAAGAATCATCACATTCCCCACGTAGCAAAATCACCAAAAAATGACGTCATTGGTTGGTCGTTTTTTGCCAAGAAAGGACCAACCAAAAAACTGGCAAAAAATGACGTCCTGTGAATTGATATAGGACAGTTAATTTGTCGCATATGCAAATATTCAAGACAACTTAAGACTATGATTAGTGAGCGTTCTTTAATTTAACCAACTTTTGTGGAGGAAGCAATGTAGATGAAAAAGAGTGGAAATAGCAGTCCACAAATAAGCATCTTGGCTTTAACTATCAAGAAATGAAATTGGTTTAATTTTTCTACCCCTTTTTGAATAATTTGAAGGGACGTTAACAATCATACTGTATGTCCTAAACCAATAAGCAGAACAGTTCGTTCAGCTGCAAACTGCCATTTTTTGTAATTTTTAACATTCTTAATCATAGTCATTTTATTTGCATCCTGTTGATAATATACGAACATTGTTAATAGTAAACAAGAAAACGTAAAATTATCACATTACAGTTTTTCGTAAACTAACAAATATTATAACTACCTTCGTCTGCTTTGCGGTACCCCATAATTTCCTGCTTGTAGAATACCGAAAGTGCACTGATAGCCCATGCGGATCAGACAACTCATGGTGAGTTTAAGGACCATGTTCTTTTTAAATGCTACAAAATTGCGCACATTTTCCAAGATAAAGAACTTCGGGCGGTAGTAGTCGCAATAACTCAGGTAAGTGGCAATCAAGGAATTCTAATCAAACAAAAATGATTATGTTATACTGTTCTAGTTCAATAACAATTTTATTAAACTAGTGGTAACTGCTGTATTGTTAATGTTTTGACAGACTGCGTGCAAATATATTATAAATTACAGAATAATTTACTTTTCAAAGGCAGAATTGCTCTGTTCCGAATAGCGAGTTTAAATTGAATATTATTTTTTTAATAACTGCAAACTCATGAAATACTGACCAACTTTAATTTTTTTAAATAAGAATCTAGATATATGTTTTATTATCACTAGATACATTTTAATGATGCACCTGATCCAGAATTACGGAGAAAGTAATAATGCCTACCTTAAATGCTGAGTATTGCCGATAATTAAAACGATTCATGCCACTGAAGCCTTGGCACGGTGGTCCACCAACAATCATATCTATTTCCCCTTTCTGAGGAAAATCTTGTCCATTTTTATCTCTGCGTCGCCCCTATTACACAATAAATAGAAATAGCATGAGATCAAAATTCAATTCCACAATTTCATATCAAATTTAAGTACAATAGACTCAATTATCCAGGGTGGGGTGAAACCAGTGAATGATCTGCAAAACAAACAAAATATGCAAAAACTTGGGGAAAGGCCCTCTATTAATCTATTTACAGCGTGTAGTGCAATATAGGCCTTGGAACTGTACCAATAAAGGTAAAAATCGGTTAAATCTCTAAAGAACAATATTATAGTTTTCTATAATAAAAATAATATGAATAGAATAAAAAAATATATTGAATATAATGGAGATGGAGGGGGGGAGAAATCCATTAGACTTATCGTATAATGCATAGCAGGGAATATAAAGTGCATCCAATTTTCAAACCAACCTCCATGACTTGCTTCAGAAGTTCGTTACAGTTCTCATGAAAAACAGTGCAGTTGGGGTTATTCTTCCGGAATGCCTCAGCAGCGGCCTCATCAAACTCTATTGCCCACTTTGTTTCTGCAATGTCGATTTGGTGAAACCCTTCTGATAAGCCTAGCATTAATTTAAAGAATGGCGAGTTGAAATGAAAAATCACATCAAATTTCCCAATATATCCACGCTATTCACTGCAAAATAACGGGATTAACAATAAAAAAACGTGCCATCGGTACGTGTTTTTAAATTTATTATGGTGATCTAGCTGCAATCATATCTACACATCACAACAGTGACATTCAACACAAAGGGAAATGGGGGGGAGGGGAAGGTGGAATACTTGACATGGTAAATGAGAAAAGGGAAGCAGATACAGTTAATTGGGCCTCACACAATACAAATTAAACTTTCAGTACCTATGAACAAGTTCTATTAATGGCATAAGACCGTGGACGAAATATTTAGGAAGATAAAGGTAGTTCAAAAAATCTACGCCTTAAACATGCAATGATTTTCAAAATAGCTGTGCAAAAAAAAAAAAAAAAAAAGAAGTACCTACTTTGGCGACTTTTTTTCTTGGGATCGGCAGTCTTGTTTTAAGTTATTTTCCCGCAAATTCACAAATCCGTAAATTAACGACAAGGACGCGTTCGATTTTCAAATCTTAGCGCCAAATCCGCCATTGTTATATTCGCCAGGTGGCAGATCCAGTCAAACAATCCTGTCTTAATAACGGATTTGACGCTAAGATCCGAAAAATTGAACGCGACCTTGCTTGTAATTTACGGATTAGTGAATTTGCGGGAAAATACCCTAATCCCTCGAGTATAGTCCGTCCTCATGTATAGTCCGCACTTTTTCTCCAAAAAATTTAAAAATCACAGATAGTCCGCCCCTAATAGTCCTCATTTTGCACGCATTTGTCAGTTAAACGTTTGTTGTTTGCGTGGTTTATTAATTATACGGCATGTACTGTATAGTATATTGAATAAAATGTTCCGTTATATAAAATACGGTATATGTGTAATGAGTTTTGTACCAATTCACCGTAATACGGTACCGGTATTTTGAGTCTGAACATAGATAGTCCGCCTGGATCCGACACTGGTCAAAAAACCTTGTATAGTCCGCGGACTATACTCGAGGGATTAGGGTAACTTGAAACAAGACTGTCGCTCCCAAGAGAACAATCGCCGAATAGCTATTTCGAAAATAGGAAAATGTCAATCTGCATTTCACCATTGAATGTTTAAGGCATAGATTATTTGAGCTACCCAATCTTCCTTATGGGGTATTCTTAACATTCATATCGAACAACCGAAATATTTAGCATTTGTAGTATGCTGACATTAGGTCACAACTGAATTGTCTACATGATTGCTCTCAGCCAGAAAAGTAACAATTTAGACTGTGAGGTAAAGGAACTCGAATTTAAGATTTCCGTGATTAACTTTACATAATTCAGAATGTTTTATCTGAAATTTTCAGTGTTTGAAGCAGGCCTAGTAACTTACACATCACCAGAAAAATTAATCTAGAATTATGGAGCGATTATACAAGTAAATCGTCGTACATGCACTCAATAAACAGTCACTATACCGGGACTTTAACTTATCATGATCTGTCCAAATTCTTTTTTTTTTTAAAAAAAAGGAGACCAACCAATCGGTAGGACGACGGTCCTAACAAAACGGCAAAACAAAAAAGAAAACAGTTCATGATCCCGAACGGGGATAGCAGGACTCGACTCTTCGAAGCCCGAGCAACGACTGCCCAAACGAACCACTCAATCTCTCGACGTCACCTCTGTCCTTTCCTAATCGGGCTAAATTATCCGGAAATGCCACCCTGGCGGGACCTTGCGACGCGTCAGGGTCAGAGTCATTTCAATAGACAATTTAAAATTGTAATTAAATTGTCAAGCACATCTTACCTCCACAGCCTGCAAAGACATCCAAAATGCGCAATTTCCTTGGTTGTGACTTCATTAATGACTTGGTAAGAACCTAGAAAAGATGCAACATTTGTTTCTGTCATCTAATTTGCAAAATAAAAGAATGATGAAATAAAATTATGCTAAGATAATTAACTTAAGCAAGTTCACTCAGAGTGAATATGATATTAAGAATACTATTACTTGAAGTACAATTACATTTATTTTAAACCAATTAGAAACGTTTTTTAAATAAAACAATGCTAGAAATGAAAAGATAACTAAAAAAATCACATGCTAGTAGACCGTTCAGAAACAAAATTTGATTTGTACAGCATTGCGATTAATGTTGGATCAGATTTTATGAAATACAGCTAGCAACATTACCAATCGGCATTACGCCAATTTTGAGAGACAGTCGTCAAGTCTAATCTACATACAGTACATGTATCAATGAACTATAAATCGATCATTACATAGTTCAAAACAAGGATTTTTTTATGTGTTTATGTTTAACAACTGCTGCATAGTAATATTATATTTAAACTAAAATTGAATCTAACATCACTTGTTGGTAAACATCCAAAATGAGCAGTGGACAAAAGTTTAAGACCATTGCTAAAAATGGGACAAAATCAAATTTAGTCGTCACAAAATGTCGAAGATTTTGCATATTTTCGTCTATGGAAATTTTTAACATTTGGAAAATTTCTCTAGGGAAAAAATTGAAAATGTTGGCAAATTTGTCGGTGAAAATTATTAAAAATTATTCAATTTGTTAACAGAAAATGTTCCCCTATCTGTACTCGGTGCTGGATGTAAGCCATGTAGCATTCTAACACTGAATGTATCTTGTTTTTCACTATTAATCATTCTTCCAAGACATTTCCAGAGCTTTCTTGGATCCCGTACTATAACAGGAATTAAAAGGCTTGTGGAGCCTCGTGAAATTATCTCCCCATAGTTGAAGACAATCATGTACCCCATTCAAAAACTGGCTAAATCTTACCTCTTTTGTTGGAAATGATGATATAACCCTTCCTGTAGGATTGTAGAAGGATTTCAAGTTGGAATCATATGCCTAAAGTTAAAAGTAACAAAAATAACGGCTAAATATTAAACAGCTTAATAAATTCTTCCGTCAAGAAGTCAGTATTGATGAATTAATTGTTGCTGTATTTTTAAATACTGTCAACCATGTCATTGGCGAAACGCTCGCATTTCGCCGTTCGCCCATGATGCGATGATGCATGATGCATTAGAATAACTACTACAAGATTAGCTTCGTTATGATCTGTAAATGTGTTAGCCTGGCGTCCCAGGCCTTTTTTATTACGTTCAACCAGGGCCGTGTCGTGTTATGATGCACAGAGGCGGCACCGTAAAGGGGCGGCATAGAGGTAGCATTTCGTAGACTTGCATCATACTGAAAAACATCGGTACTTGGGGGTTTTGCGATACTAGTTAAAGCGCCTCCATGTCACGACAAGGAGAAGAACTAATTCACGTGAATTGCTCATATCTTATATCGCATGTTTATAGTTTACACGATTATATTCCAATTTAAAGTTTATATCGCATGTTCATAGTTCACATGATTTACTTCCAATTTCCATTCTCCTTGTCGTCGCATGGTTGAGCTATAAACTAGTCTCGCAAAACCCGTAAATACCAAAAAATCTACCAAATGGCCCTGGAGATGATGATATATCGCTGTAGAGGCACCTGAAAAAGACGTTGATGGTGCGACGAATTTGTGATACAAACAATCCTTTCTGAATGCTGTATTTTATGGCATTCAATTATTAGTTCAATCCAACCTATTGATGATAAAAGATGGTTATTGGTTTCCTTTAAAGACCTACTTTATTTAATTACACGCTTAATTATCTTACTAATTAATGACTTGGTCAAGTTTAATTTTCGATTTCTTATTCAGCTTGTAGACTGGAATTTCAAGTAAAATATGGTCATCATTTGTTTAAAATGTAACATACTGGCATACTGTCAGAGTAGTGCCAACGTAGCTCCCCATAGGAAATACATGAAGAATTAAGGATAGATTAAACTTTTCCCAATGGGCTAAAATAGTCTCTTCGGTCTACTTTAAATAAGTAATATGCCATCTAGAAAAATAAAAGGCCCTTGCTATGACAATGGTACGCCACAAGAAAAGCTACTTCAGATTTAAATACTGAATGGTCCATGAACTCAGGGTTTTCCTTTCAGTTAGGTTCTGAGATGTTTCTACAAGTTAGGGCTTCCAAGTTATAAGCTCCATGAGTTAAGCTAGGTTTCCACTATGGCGCGTCGCGCGCGAGATTTCGCTGTTCAGGGTGTACCGAAAATCAGATTCCTGCATTACTTCAGTGCAATGCAAATAATGGGGGATGGAGGGGTATTACCGAAAGCACTGTTTTTGTGTGGGCATTTCTGTAACACATATCACAGTCTACAAACCCTGTCAATTTGACAGCTGACTTTCGGTACACCTTATATAGCAAAGTTTTGTGCGCGACGCGCCATAGTGGAAATCCAGCTTTAAGAATTTAACCTCCATAGGAATAACATGACAGCCCAGGTCCAAAATACTTGAGGACTGTTTCGCCCCTAATTTGGGCTATAACCATTTTATCTTCATGGGGAGTGGACCAAAGTATACTGAATTAGATATTCCACATTCCAATGATATGGCCCTCAGAAGAAGCATTAAGTGTCTCCCCTTCTCTGACAATGTAACAGCAAAACTCATTATTCTGTGGCAAAAGAAATGACCAAAATCCCTGGGGCAATAGCAGGCCAGCTATAATGGATTTGTATGTACTTTTAACACAAAATAGCCACATCATTAAGTCCAACATGTCTACCAAGGGAATGCGATCAACTCATCCCTTTCATGGATTTTGTGGATAGAATTTTTTCTGCAGTTTGCCATTTGAGTGCTCTCCACTTAACCTTCTGCTGACCCTTAGCATTGTTTTAGCCATTTGGGCCCGGATCTGAATACATGGCCTTGGCATTTCAGATGCCATATGGGCGCAAGTGACCTTGTAATGTGGGTGTCATTCTGCGCCTAAGGTCCAATTTTCAGGTACCATTTATGTCACAAATCTCGCGACGATTGATAAAACGGGGTCGTTTGTCGATTTTGTCCCCCAATGCCCTGGGATCACTTGGAATCTTTCCTTGAGAATTTCTTGGAAAACAGGAGATTTTCGGACATAGTTCAGGCCCTCCGGGGGATGATGCACACTCCAATGGGTGTTGTCCACCCCTACCTGATTGGCCATTAAGGTGATGGGGGTTTTCGAAGCTATGCTACCTTTCAGTTCATATTCCACCATTGTGCTAGTTTTACTTTGCATCGTTTTCAATATAGGCTGTTACAGCCCAATAAAAACTTCAAAATTAGGACCTCCAAAATTACAAACTAAATCTCCCTATGTTCACAAATTACAGATCAGTGCATCTTTTAGCACGTTCAGATTAAGTAAATGTACATGACGTTTTCAGATAATAATATTTAGAATTTAATTTGTAAATCACTAATATAAGAACCTTTAACTTTTGACGCCTGACAAGTATTGTAAGAAAACAAATACCACAACATTAAACAATGATTAAGTCAGGAAATATATTAAAATGCCTACCTTTGAAAAATAAAACTGGCAAACTCCGGTCAACTTAAAATCATTGAAACAGTTCTGTGAATCTGTGCAAAATGAAACATGGCATTTCCCAGTAACTTTAGCAAGCTTAACAGTGGTCTCTGTAAAGAAAATGAGAAAAATTAGCAAAAGCCTTAAGCAAAAACGGGCAAAAAAGTAAAATATTTTACCTTCATTAGACCAATAAAGTAAATTCACGTCTTCACAAAAAGAACTTTCCACACCAAGATGTGTATTTTCTGGTCTATAAAAGATACTGATTCTTAAGTTAACATCTTCAGCAGACACTTTACTGCAATTTGAATGTTTTGAAATGGAGAGTATTCGTCCAATCTGAAAGGGCTCATTAGCATCATTACAGATTCCTCGGCTATAATCTGAAGACTTTCTGTACAACTCAGGATACATGTCTTCATCATACTTGAGAATTAAAAATAATACAGGATTAAATTAATAATTAATCGAACACTTCCTTTTATTGTTTCTATGACAAACAATACAGGGTGATTCCTAAAGTCACTGGCCAAAGAAAAAAAAATTATTATATCTTTAAAGTGGTAACAGATAGGAAGATAATTTTTATAAGTAACTTGAAGAGTTCTCCATGAGCCATTCGGAAACCATATTCCTTAAGACCTTGAATGTCACGTTCAAGGTCATCCATGTGCTAGGTCTGCGGATTTTGCAGATTATGTCAGAAACTGCTGCAGATACGTTAAAAATGTGAATTAGAACGTGGTAGGACGATGACTAATAAGTATAATAAAAGTTAGTTTTAAACTGTTTGAAACATAGCACAGTGTTCTAGATGGAGAACTCTTAAAGTTACTTATAAAAATTATCATCGCATCTGTTACCATTTTAAAGATATAATCTTTTTTTTCTTTGGCCAGTGACTTTAGGAATCACCCTGTATATCTAACGACCAGTTGGGGAATATTCATATAAAAACAGACTAAGATGAAAATTAACAACCAACTTTAAAACTAATGTATCTTCAATTTAAAGTTATTTTACTTTAAATAATAATGCACTAACCTTGACCTTTAAAGTTGACTTTTTGATTAATGGTTGAGGCGCTACACTAAAAGCAAATGAACTTGGCTCCAAGTAGGTGCAATCGCCCACGCAGTATTCAACTCCTCGCCAACTGACAGACGAGTAATAGCCATATTTGGATTGCGTTACTCCAACTTTAAGCTTCTTAGAAAAGAGTGGTTGTTCTTTCTAATTTGGAAAGGAAAATATCAGTAATTTTCAATTTTAATAAACATTACGTAAACAAGTACACAACAGGATCACTCTAATAATCATGAAGATTTCCTAACTGTTGTACTTAAACGATAAGTGATTCTTAAAGTCGATTTTACATATAAAAACAAGAACCAAAGGCCAAACAATGATAATTAAAGCATTGTAATAATAAATTTCATGACTGATTTATATTCCTTTCAAGATATTTGTTCTCATTAGAGGAGGATCTTGAACGATAATATTAACACTATATTACTGGCCATTTAAAGTTAAAAAAAAATTGCAGAATTCCAATAGCATTTAAAGAACCTCAGCAAAAGTGCCTTAAGAGAATATAAATGGACTTTTTAGCTATTGATAAATGTAAAAATTTATTCAAAATATTTGTAAATGTGCATGTGGCATAGATAAACGTTTTCAGGGTTCCCCCAAAAATTTCATTTTCAACTTCCCTTTTCCAGGTTTTGAAAAGAATTTTACTGACCAATGATAATGTAAAAAACTGACATAGCAAAATGTTAAAAATTAAAAAAAAAAACATTTGCTAAACTTTTTGCAAAATTGTCCTCGAAAAACGGGGCGAAATTTGCAATTTTGTCTTCGGAAAATGTGGGAAATTTTTCAAATTCGCCCTCGAGAAATGTAGAAAATTTGTCCTCGGAAAACGTTGAAAATTTTGAAAATTTGTTATAGGAAAATGTGGAGAATTTTGCAAATTTGTTATAGGAGAATGGGGAGAATTTTGCAGCTTGGTACTCGGAAAACGTGGAAAATTTTGCAAATATGTCCTTGGTAAACGTGTCATGTAACAATCCTGGCAGCTCTACGTAGCACTACTTCCATCTCCTAATCAAGACCAATTTGAAAAGGATTCCATTCATTACTCTAAATCCAGTACATGAGAAGAATTTTTGTAATTTAAGTCAGATGGAGCAGTCAGGTCATGATGGACTCCAACATCACAATTACACTTCCCATATTTGGGACCTTAACCGGATGAATAGGATGGGACAGGAAGATGACCATGGCCGATTTATTATAGGAACTATTCCAGCATTTACATTGAGGGATTATGGGAAACTATGAAAAGCCTCAATCGAGGATAGCTAACACGGGAATCGTACATGTGTCTACCGAATGTTGAGGCGAGAATGCCAACTACTAAATGGCAGTCACGGAACACTCTGAAAAAACCATACACGTTGGTTTGCAGCCAGTAGTGTTTTGTATATGCGCATGCATTCCCACCAACAAGTATTTCACTAAGATAACTACTTTTAAGGGCACACTCCCCAGCTGGAAAACTGAAAGTGACCTGATTCTATTATGGGATATCTGCAAGATCAGCTCGTTAAGATTAAGCTGCCAACCTCTAAACCACACAGATAAAGAATCTATGTTCTTTTGTAGTTTGAGAGATTTTTATCTTGCAGGAGAGGTAATTGGAAAGATTGTTCATAGGTTACAAAAGTGGACCCAGTACATTTCCTTCAGTCTCTGTACCACTGCAACAAAGCCAAGTCCATGTGAAGCCTAAAGCTCAGTCTGCCCCGGCTTAGGGCCGGTTGTACGAGCGCAGGTTAGATTTGAAGGTTTACTAACCTCCGGTTCCAAATTAACTTAAGGTTAACC
>JAQGBX010005320.1:0-13871 GCA_034698745.1 Megaphyllum sjaelandicum
TTTGTTGAGCAGGTTTGAAAAAATCATGAATCTTCTTCCGTTTCACCATCTTTATTTTTTTTTTGTCAAAGCCAAATAATCCCTTATTTTTTAGTTGAAATAGCAGGACTACTGCTACGAGCAGGCCTCAAACAAGGTACCCTAATGTATTTAATTCATTTTTCCAAGGTTGAGGCCTGCGTCAGCCAAAAAACCCACGGTGTGTTCGGCACGAGCCTCTTTCATAAAACAGAGTTTTCATATAATAGAGGATCATAAAATCGAGTTTTTACTGTATTGTTATGTGTTTGCAGTCCCTTCAAGTTCGTCTTAACGAGGTTCCCAGAGTATATGGGCACTCCTAGTACCCGTACGTACGAGTAGCCTATGTACAATTGTAGTTTCTTCAAACAACTTGGCCTTTCGACCAGCGAACAAAAATCAAACAGGGATGAAATCCCTCTTTATATCTTAAACGGATTCTCTTCTTAGTTCCCTCCCCCAATCTCTGTGTTTTTTGTCTCTATCTCCTCCCGGCTTTTACGCTTTTTTTTCTTCTTGTTCCTCTTAATAACGATATTTCGGAAAGGTACAGGCCCCGTGTCTTCGGGGAAAACGAAGAGAAAAGATCAATAAACGAGTGACACAAATCAAGGGAAGCCACCGAAAAAGAAAATTAGGCCTGCGAGCCGAAAAACGCTGCGGATGAACTTATTTCGACGATGCGGTATACGAGATTTCACCGGATGGGAGAGACACCTGGTGGCTGATTGGCACAAATTTTTAGAGACATTTCAAATCAAATCAAATCGGAAAATCAAAAACAAAAGCGGATATGCGCGGCTATCTTTGTAGAAGGCGCTTCAATAAGTGGTTGTACTATAGTCACTGAATTGGGGGGGAGGGGAAAGAAAGCAGAGGCGCACCAACGCGCTTACTGGCTCAAGAAGATCTTTTGTTAGAAAGGATCTCAGTTACATCAACATCTTTACCATGGATTGTTGGACGAAGAAGGGCACATTATCGGCACAGGTTATCAACTGTTTGTATCTTTGTAGCCCAAGGTGATCTGCGAGCTTATGCCAACAACAGGGTTGCTTAGACGGAAGCTCACTCGAATCGTACTTTGGCAGTCGTGCAGTCACGCATGCAGAGAACCTCGAGTGAACTTTTCAAACCAATAAGCACGTCGATTTTGCACAAGCGACTTCAAAACTGCTAAGGAGGCGTCCATTAATTACGAGAGGCGATTTTTGTGATTTTTCGACCCCTTTGGTGAGATGACGTGAGATTTGGATCGACCCCCTCCCTTACCCCATAATCTCACCCCCCCCCCTCCAAAAGCGTTAACTCCGTGGGGAATTCCAAGACCATAAATCTTTTTCATTTTCCACGTCAGTCTGGGTAACTATAGTGTTAAAATTAATATACAAACTTTCGATTTAAGGAAGGTTTTTATATAACCTCAAGATTAATTGTGGAATAAAGATTAGCCGAGCCAGGCTGAGCTTACAAGAAGAGCTTATATTTGGAAATGAGAAAGCAGATTTTTAAGACACAGAGTGGCACACAGAACACTATTGGTCAAAAGTATAGCCATCGATTGTGTGACACCTATGTACTGTAAAAACATGGCTGCACTCATGAGATGCTAATGCGCATGTGGAAGGAGCACAAATTAATAGCTTACGCGGAATGTTTCACCTAGCATAACGCATGCAGTGGCGCCACCAAGCACACTGACCATCACGCTGATATTAGCATTCATTGTGCGCCCCAAAGCTGCATACAAGAAGCTGAAAGAAGCACGTCGAAAGTAAGTATTCTTTGTGCTCGCACCCTAAACTGCATCGCTGGTTAATCACGCCAATCACGCGACAAATAAAGAACGAGTATCCCAAAATTGGGACAGGTAATTCACCCCCGTTCGTAGCATGGCGGAGAATGCATTTTTTCGGCATTAAAAACCGCATCATTTGAATAAAATGACGTCATTGACTCATTTAACGCAGTTTTTCATGGAGGTGCCAATGGAAAGACCTAGCAGGGTCGAGGCACGGTTTCCTTCCGCCTCCCAGTGTTACGAAAATTCAAATAATGCCTTGCGTAAGAGGCGGCAAAACGCTCGGTGGTTGGCTGGGCAGAAAAACAGGTTTCCGGATCTTTCGCAAGCTGAGACAACAGGGAGATACGCAACCGTGTTACCATCCTGGGCTGGGATGTGAAATTTAACCGATACGAAGCCCGAATTTCCCTCATGCTTATGGCGATTTAAAAAACGCGCAGATTAGTTCAAAAAAAAAGAACAAACCAGAAACGTTTAGAAACTGCAAATACATGTTCTCCAGAGGCCGGGTTTCGAGGCGTGTATACCAGCCGCCTGTGCCTGGATTTTTAAAAATGGGCAATTGGGTCTCCTTGAGACGCATTTGGGTTATGATATCAAGGCCTAGCAGCCGCCAGCCGCGCCATGCACTCGCGTGCAGAACAATGGGAAAAAATACATTGGAGGATGCATATTATGGTAGTAAACCATCAATTTTTGCAAACTGAAATTTGGTATGGATTTGCGCAACTGCCAACCTTGTCGAAAGGGGACTGCCCATGCATGAAGGATGCCTGCAAAACTTCCAATAGCTAGTGGTTGTAATACTATAATTTTATTTAATATGATAACCAAAATAGTATAACGTAATACTAACAGTGTTATTAATAACCCTTCAAAGATAGAAAACGAATTATTTTGAATAAAAAATGAATTAGGAAACTATTAATTATGAATATACTGTATTATCAATTGTAAATTTCACATATTTTTAAATTTACCCAATCAATAAAAAACGTCTCAAGAATGGCTAAAAGCGCCGATACACGCAATAATTAAAAAATAATAAAAAAAAACGCGTTGGAAATTTATAAACGTAAAATCAACAATTGATGGTTATTTGCCTTCTACAGTAGGCCTTAACTATAACGTATCTGGACAAAAAACTCATTGAGAATAAAGATTTTTATCTTCGAAAATCCTCATAACGTAGATAACGGATAACTGTTGGACCCACTATAATCTGCTCAATCGAAGCGCCTGTTTCTATTTTCAAACTTTGCAATAAAACATGGGCAATTCATGATTTTCGAGTAAAATTACGTTAACTATTTAGGTGAAGCTGTCTCTAATTGAACTGTTTGTGGACGTCCCTTCTAAGCAAACCTTTATGGTCAGCCCCCGGGGAGTGACAACCGATGTTATCACGAACACAAGCCTCTTTAGGTCAATAGTCACAATGTACGTAAAGACCAGTATGGTGACTTCGCCCACTTTTACCTATAATAGCCATGGGTTCGCAGCGCCGCACAGGAATAGTGCATGTATGAGTGAAACGTCGTTCACTTAAGTGAGTTACTCATTTCTACTTCACTCACCAAAGCAAAGTGAACTACTTCACTTCGTATGAACAACATAAGTGCCGATATATACTGTGGTCAATAGTTAAGTCAATATTTGAATCAACCATCAACACTTTCTGGCATTGTTTTTAGAGTAATTGGCGTGTTGTCAACGGAAAAATCGAAGTAATTCAAATCAAGATTGCCCGTGGAAATGATTTTTTCTCCAATTTGCGAACAGTTTCGAAATAGTTTGGTTTCAGGTGCAATTTTATAAATCTATTTCTATATTAAATTTTAAAAAAAATTATTATTATTATTATTTATTATATTAACTTTTAAAACCAAATTATCAGATAAACGTAATAGATTTTGTAAGACTGAGGAGACGTGGATGACACAATTTTACACTGGAAAAAATAGTTTCCAAATATGTATTATTTATAAAAGGAATTGCATTTGAAATTTCTAGCTTTATAGGTATTGGGGTTTAGTACTCCATTAAGGTCATTTTAAGCAATTTAAAGCCATATCAGAAATTAAGAAATTACAAAAAATGTGTCGTAATAAGTAAATTATTGGATGAAATTAAAATAATTTAGTTTAAATCTTACAAGACTACTCGTTTTTACGTTGATGAAAAAAATACACGTTTGAAGTGTTGTTTATGATTCCTATACCCTAACTTCTGAATTCAACCAGATTCATATTGTTTTTGCGCATCTTTAAATTATTAAATAGGCTATACAATCAAATGATAAATTTCTTGCAATTTTGATCATGACTGATCATTTTCGAGGGTATAGCAGAGCGAAATGGCTGTTTTATTAAATACAAAAGACAAATACCAGAAACCTAAGGCTAGGATCTTGCTGAAAATTTAATGCTCGATACCAATGATTCATAAGCAAGTGTCTGGTGTCTGCGCAACGGAAACGAAAATCGCTAGGGACAAAAGTTTCATTTCGATTTCATTTCGGTAGTTTTGCTGTCAGCAACCATTTTCGAAAATGAGGAAAAATGAGCCACTATCTTGATTTCAACTGCCACCTAGAGCATTAAAATTCCGAATGATTCTGAAATTTCCGAAAAATTGTGAATAATCTCGTTAAATATATATATATCCTTCCATGTACCTATAGTCCCGTACATTTTAACCATGCGTGGAAATAAAAAATGCAGACTCACAAAAAAATTTCGTTGAATCCAAATGTAAATTTGCTCGTAATAAACTTACCGATAGATACCGAATGGAAAAAAAAGTTCCCAAAAATAAACGTGCATGCAATACTTTTGCACCCGTTAGAATTATTCATAAGACAGAATTAAAATGCGGTAAAAATGAGTAAAAAGACATTGAAATGAATGTCATTCCGATTTGTGTGCCATCTTGCAGGTATAAATCAAAAGTTTTATTCCGATATCGTATTTGTAAGCAAAATGGGGTGGTTTGTCTCCTCCTAGCGTGTGCAAAAAATTACAAAATTCAGATATTAAGAATCGACTAGAATTTCAAACGGTTTCCAATTTGCTTTCACGTTCAGACCTCTGCTTAACTCTGACACACTTTTATTGTGCTAAGAATTAAATTAATGTAAATCTTGCCATTTTTTCAAGGAAACATTACATAAATTAGAAATTAAATTGTATTAGCGTGCATTCATCAGTGTAAATTGCATCATGTAATTTTATATATCCTCCTGATGAAGACCTGAGGGCCGAAACATTGAATGTTTGAAAATAAATGATCATTAATGCAAGTAACAAATAAAGTCCCGCGATCCGTCGCTACCGCTTTATTGGGAAATTTCCCCAAATACCCTACACTAGCAAGATAGGTTTAGGATTTCTCCATTACAGCAGTTGCGCGGAATACCACATAGATAGCGCTGACATCTAGAAATGTGTTACCAGTTACGAAAACATGGCAAGAGCGTATCTCTAGGCGTCATTTGGTGCATTATTATACATAAATCCTCATAGATGGCGCACGAATTTGGGAATGCACAGCCGACTTGAGATAATCAGGATGACGAGAAATCTGGCATTTAATGTCGGTGTCTACCAAATTGGTGTAAAGTGGCCTATTTAACGCGCGCCACGCTCATGACGCTCTTGTTGGTGAGGACCCACCTTTAAAGAAGGCCACCTCGTTACACGTGAATGGATTTACAACTCGCTACATTTCACCAATGTTTTTTTCTGCTAAAGCAAATTTGCTTTACGAGCACGCATGGAAAATGGAGTGTAATAACCTTGCATCCTACAACCTTCTTAAGTTTCCATGCCTGTTGCGCTATAGCTCATGAATAAAGCGAAGCAGCCCTAAAAACGGATGATTCACTGTCACGAACTTCAGCTGGATCTCCAGCTGAGTATTTACCAAGTGTCGATGAAGCAAGCCTGCGCAGGCGTCACGCTGCTAACGCTTCCGTGTCATTCGGTTCAATACGAATCAGACGTACGCAATATGCAAAGTACGGGACTATGCAAAGTTCAGTATTTTAATGTTTTACGGGTACTGTTTCACTAGCACCCACGTCTCTGTCTTCAAATTCAATCGTGAGATAGAGTTGAATTTAACGCCATTTGTGTTAGGTTATGAACTCTGAGCTTTGTCAGAGGTCATGCTGGTTGCTTGGAAGTGAGGGCTGTAAGGCACAAGGAGAGGTCATGTTCTAAATATCTAAATTATCTAAATGATAAAATTTCTTTAAATTAAGTCGATATGTAACGCGCTTCCAAAAGATAGAACTATGATGTTGCGATAATAATAACCCATAATATTTGGGTTCATGGTTAAACTATAATTTTTCCATTTATAATAGTGTTAGTATGATAACTTGACAGTAATACGATGACAACGCATGTTTCAACATCACTATAAATTAATTCCGACTACAGATTAGTGTGCCGATTTCCTGTTCACGCAAATGCGAGTTTTGACTACAAAAGTCATGTAGATGATGCCTATATTAATTATGCCAGTCGAGGTAACGGACAAACAACCAGATTTTAGACATTTGCGCAACGCAACATTTCAATTGTTAGATAGCCCAAGTATATTCGTGTTAACATAACCTCAGCAATACAGATGAAAGCGTGTTGTTTTTTTTATTTGGCGAGGTAAATCGAAATAAACGCCAGCATAACAACTGTCTACAAGCAAAAATGTATAGTCTTCGATTCTAAAATACCGGGTACAATGTACATCTGTTTCCGGGCGTTTGCGAAATCAGCTGTTGTCATTCGAGAGACATCTTGCCTCTAGGAAGTGTACTGTCTTGGCAGTTGCTTTTGATGCATTCGCGCAACGTACGTTGGGACATTGACATTTTCATTGTTTTACACTTCGCCAAGACAAAGGAGGGGAGTTGTCTTTTCTGAGAATCTGCCCAGAGACGACAGTAACTGCTCTCACTAGCTCCTCGGTTGCAGGGCAACAAGCTCGAACGACGTTCATTTCCAGATGCACCAGAAATTGATGTCACCGTTGCCAACAGGCCCGGCAGCTATTTGCACTTTGTTAATTAAACGGAAAATTAGGTTATCTCGATTACGCGACCGTAGCTGGCGAGAGAGACCGTGCTCCGAGTCTGGGTTTCGTAAGATTACGCGCTTCGAATCGATCACAGTACTCTCGAATTTGAAACCAGAGTCGTGAACGAGCTAACCAAGGATTACATAAGCGCTTTATCAGACTAATAGCGAACGGTGCTCAACCCTGAAAGCCAGAACGTTTTAGGCCTAACCACAAAAAGTGGCCGAGCACTGCAACACCTGGAAACAAACACTTGAAAGTGGTTCATAAACAAAATCGACGAGAACGAGGCGATATCGTCGCATGGCAAAAGAGGGCGAAAAGTGAACCGCAATGGGCTCGATCTAGAAAACTTACTTGTATTGGTTTTTCTCCTGGGGTGACATTTCCATACGCGGCGCCACGTCACGAAATAGAAAAATCAGCGAGCCGAAAACGAGCAGGCGCGCGTGAAAGATGAATAACATTCCCATGGTGTTCGTGATAAGCGAGGTGGCAGATAGAAATTAAGGGCACACATGGAGCGAAAGGGGTTCGAGGAACGCACTGCGTTTAGGCCTAATGGTCATGTTGCCAATGCAGGCAGCTGCGAGAGGGCCAGCTCGACTACCTGGTCAGCATTACGATAGGCTGCTGCTGCTGCTTGCTTCTGCTTCCACGACACTTTAGAAGACTCGCGGGTAATCCGCCCGAAACGACTGTCGAAAGGACGAGAATCGCATATCCGATTGGCGCTCACTTACGTACTCTGAACGGGATCGGATTTTCGCGAATAACTCCTCGATTTCGCATTTTGGGGACGACGGAAAAATCACTAATCTAAAAAGGAGGAGAGACGCGACTCGGAAGTTGGAACGCCGCGCGGGGGCGCTGCTGGGCGCGCGCTCAAGGCGGTGGCGCTGCTGTCGATGGCGCGCCAAATTCGAAACGGGTGTCTGCGGTGTTGCTGTTCGCGATAAAATAAGAGAGACCAGCGATAAATAAATAACGACTTAGTACGGATATTTTAAGATCAGGAATTCCTTTACCGACCTACGCAAATTTCTAATGCTTTTTTTGAATGGGACCGAGTATGCGAATGATACTTTTGGGTCCTATTTGAATATTTAATCTATTTCAATATCACGCAAATTTGGATGAAAAAATAATGAATACATTCGTTATATGTGAACGTTTTAGGGTATTATTTCTTCAAATTGAAAAAAAACCGACAGAAAGAAATAGTTGAAAATCTTTAAAAGCCATTATCAGGAACGCGTTTTTAAACGAGTCTGGTGTTTCAAGATGGCGGCACCCGGGACAGCGGGACTTCTGCGCGTGCGTCAGTCCGGCCATGCTTCTTTCGCTGAAACTCGTTTCAGCAACCGAAAATTAAATTTCAAAAATATAATTTAAAACCAGTTGGCTAGCCTTGTGATTTTGTCGGCATTCGCAACTATGACGATTTGTCTGCGTTCGATCAGATTTAATTTGCATCCGAAATTAGCACTTATTAATGGAAAAAGATCTACCTCGAACACTGGACTACCGAGGGTAGCCCATTCAAGTTTTCTAAACGAGGTAACGAACGATATTTTTGTATTTCGTAAGTTCTATAAAACTTTACGAGAATCGTTGTATGTAATTGCCAAAGGTTAATAATAGTCCCAATTTGGTTATTCAGGACATCTATTTTGAAACTTGATTTGGAATATATTCGTTCCAAGGCCAAAACAAGAGCTGATTCCCATGTTGGGTTAAACTATTTTGAGCTTGTCCTAATCTCTCACCTGAGGAGGGGAAGGGCATTTTGGTCCCCAAACCTATGTCAGGACCCTTTACTGAGGCAAACTTATAATGAATTGAATGAAATTGCATTATTACTTAGATACATTTGATTTGAATGAATCCCCTAAAAAACTGCACTTGAATCATAATCCAGTTCCTTTTTGTTATCACCAAGACACGTTCTCATATTTACGCTTGGTTTCAGTTTCTAGACCACCGTAACACATGGAACACAGAGAGGACGACGCATCTTCCATGTTCTTCGGACGACCTCTTAATTACTCTCACCAAATCTGGAGTAACTGCTTGCGTTCCAGCCCTGCAAATGGCTGTGAAACCAGCAGCCGAGACACCGGACGACATCATGCTACGTAACACTGCATCTTCCGTGTTATGTAGCCAATTGTTAGAAGACGATTTGCATCGCGATGTAATTCAAAGGGAGAACTATTCCGTGACTTTTCTGTCTGGTACGATGCAGATTCCCATGCAGGAAGCGACGGTGTGGTCGATGAAGCCAACCCAGAATGTTGTCTCTGAAAACAGCACGGTCCTCTCCACTGGTCAGAGTGAGACGGGACGGCCGGCACAAGATTCGTCGGCGAAACCATCCGAGCAACAATTAGACTTAATTCTCAATAGGCTAGCTGATACGGTGAGTGTGCCGTCAGTTGGTTGCTTCAGCTGATAGAGAATTTAGCAGTACCTAATCATTTGGTGGGAATTTGAAAATCAATATTTAACACTATTTTGAATTGCTTATTCAAAGCTGCCAAATTTGTTCATCAGACCTCTTGACTACAGCATTTACCACCCTAAAATAGTGTTTGAGGACAACCTCCGTGGTGTAACTTCACAGTAAGCACCTAACTATTTGCTCTCAAAATTCCACTCATAACCGCATTTATATTTTCAATTTGTTTTTGTCTTTGCATCATTTCACCAGCGGGATAAGCTCCTATATCACGCAAATGTCTATGTTGAGAGTGATAGGTCATTTTAAATTCGCTTATGTGAAACTGGAACTCCTGAAGGTGACAAAGCATACGGAAGATGGGACTGTTCGGATTAGGTGGCGAATCAGAGGCGTGCCCGCACTCAAAGCCATGCTGCAGTTCTGGAAATTCAGGTTCTGGAATTACAACAACGTTAAAGATAAAGAGATCGAGTAAGTTTTGGGCTCATTCTGGTTCTTTCTCTTGCAACCTAGTTGTCAAAGATTAATATTCTTTATCAATACAATTAAATTAAGGTAGCTAATGAGTGAATGAATTGATATGAGAGGAAAACATTTTCTTAATTAAAATAAATAAAGATGCAGTAAAATAAAATCAAGGTTTTATGTGTTTCATAGTTGGTATGATGGCTTATCTACCTTCCACGTAAATGGCGATGGTGTTATTTATCGACATGTTTGTGACAAGGTATGTTCCTGAGGTATTGCAAAAAATTATAGATAAAACGTTGATTCTTACCCATAATTCTTCTTCATGCAGATGACGCCAGACGAACACAAGTTAAAATCCACCGCACCAATGGCTGCCAAGTTAGCTCTCCTACTTGGTACCGTTGCTCGTCCTCCCTTGGAAATCCTGTGTTCATTTTCAGCAGCCGATGCTAAGCCCCACGTCGCCAAGTGACCACTTAAGCAGTTTCAATCGTTTAGAACACAATAGAGGTATACGACTTATAACAAGCCTCACATTGAACAGTAGTAATAATATTCATATAGTGTACTGTCAATATCATTCAACTAGTTACGACTTTCTCGAAAATTTTCGCGTTCTACGTTAAATATTTTGTTGCTAAAGATGGATGTCTTTTAATTATTTTAAAAGCACCTTTCTTCATTTAAGATTGAAGAGTTTGCCTTTACTCAATTAGGGTTGGCGAAACGCTCGTAGTCACAATACGTGTTGTAAATAAGTTGTCACGAAGGAATAAAATTGTCCCTCAGAAATTGGTGATTTGTAAATGGAGGTTCGTGGGAATTTTGGTGATGGTTTAAGGAAGTCTCAACTGTGCATTATCACTCACCTAGTTATAAAAGCCCTGTTGTAATGACGTCGAATAAAAGGCCAAATTGATTCCTTTCCACAATGAATGCATTTTTTTTGCAAAACTTTGAAGATAGATTTGAGGAATTATAATGGTAGATCTTTTAGCCATTTTTTATGATCACGTAATTTCATGGACTATACAGGAAAATAATTCCTGTAATTATTATTCAAATTTATTATTTTCAATAGTAGTAAGTTGAAAGGCTAAATAAAAATTAAGCACAAATTATTCGGTGTTAAAGTTTTACAAAAATTTCTGAAAGATTCAGTTTTGTAATTTCCAAATACAGTGAAACTTCTATATCTCGAAATTCTTTATAAGTGGAAGAAAAAAAATTCAATGGTTGGTCTGCACTATAATGTAACGGCACGCAACTTCTCAAAGTCGAATTTTCTCCATAATATATTTTTTTTCCTCCGCTCTGGACTATTTTATACTCCCTAACTCGAATATTCACCATCAGGTGTCAGCATCTGGCGACTCTTTAAGGAAAACCGGAACAGTAAGTGGCTTATGGCGAATTTGATTGGGCCAAAAAATCTGCACTAGTGTAGGCTACAAGGTGAGGCATAAGTCTGTAAAGTCTTTTTGCGCCTGCTGCCTGCAATACTGCCTATTATGCAGGCTTATGCCTAACCTTGTAGCCTACACTAGTGCAGATTTTTTGGCCTAATAGAATTCGCCATCAGTGTACACTAGTGTACATTTTTTGGACGATTAGAATACACCCTTAGCTGTAAGCTATTTAAATACATGTACCCCTATGGCCCTTTCCCCTTGGCATACCTTGTCTTTGCAGCAAATAATCGAGTGACCACTCCGATTTGTACATTTCAACTTTTTCAGGGATGTCGATTTGAGAGAACGAGTTTTAATTCGTCCAAACGCGTTGACATAACTAACGCTCAGGGCTATTTAAATTGAATGGCTGTCACTGCCATGGTGCAGATACGCCTCACGTCGAAGGACTCGTGGGAAATCAATTAGACGCATTCCTAAGGGCATCGTTGCTATTACCTTTAGCGGTCATGTGCTGATGATGCCCAATTTAATGGCCCTTTATGGCTCGCCTATCACCACATTTGTTCATGTCAACAAAGATCAAGTTTGGGGTTTAACAGGGTCTACCGGTAATCCCGTTGTTTTTAGTTGTTCGAAGATATAAGCTGAAAAATCAATATCTGTGATCAAATGTTGTGCCTATGGATGATGAAAGTAAATAGAAAATGTTAAATTTCAATTAGCAAATGGTCCACGCCTTCATTTTATTTCCACAACTTCACAAGAAATTTAGAAAAGCGCCATCTAGGGATCGATTCGTGCAACATCGGGTAAAAAAATGAAGTTTTCAATTTGTTTTAAATCGAAACGTGGAAAAAATTTAGAGCCTTTACATTGAGACAAATTTTCATGTAATGCATTACAAAATATGTTTTGAAATACATTTAGTAGTGCATTTTATAATTTGTTTTAAAATACTGTATTATCATAATGAATTTTTAAATGCATTTCGAAATTCAGGCAAATAAATTTCCCCATCAAAATATATTTCAACCTAGAGACGCGTTTAGCGCAAAATACACGTGTGGCAGGATTAGACAGGGCACAGGCGTCCATTGGCCTTTGACATTTTAAAATTTGTATCGACTAAACGCAAAATAGCTAATTTTCATAAAAAAAGACAATGAATAGAGTAATAGAGTGTAATAAAAGCTGACGGGGTCATCCATAATGACTGCGACCATTATGACCAACTTTAGATTTTGGTCTTGCGAAAACGTAAATTACAGATTTTATGGGCTCACCCTCGGCCTCCACGAACGTTAATTAAGGGCTTGAATTTACGAGGAGATTGACACGATGAGCGTAATTAGCCTATCGATTAATAAATGAGAAAATCGCGATATCATCTCTCACCAAATGAGGTTTTCTTATCATAACTTAGTCAAAAATGACTCAACTCAACAAATTTATATTGCGGATTATTAAGTTATTTTTATCTTTTATCAAGTTGTTTCGTTAATTTTTGTATACGGACAACGAGTTTTGGTAGAGAATTTATCAATTTGATATATTTCTATTGCGCTATTCGATCAGTATAACCAATTGA
This sequence comes from Megaphyllum sjaelandicum, assembly GCA_034698745.1. Classification (NCBI taxonomy): domain Eukaryota; kingdom Metazoa; phylum Arthropoda; class Diplopoda; order Julida; family Julidae; genus Megaphyllum; species Megaphyllum sjaelandicum. The sequence continues at coordinate 12,846 of JAQGBX010005320.1, forward strand.
AGCGCCATCTACCAGTTTCTATTTTGGAAACAGCGTCATCAACTTAATCCTTGAATTTTCATATGCATAAGAAATGTATTTTAAAATGCATACAAATTGAGGCACATTTTCATCGAAAAATGCATTACAAAATGTATTACATGAAATATATTTTAAAATCGGTTTCAAAACAAATTAAAAAATATATAGATTCAATATACTGTATATTTGTAATATTTTTCATAATATATAAAAGAAATACATATTATATTGAATTTAGCAGTGCATTCAGAGTTTCGAACGCATTTTTAAATACTGCGTGAAATATATTTCGAATCTTGAAATGCATATAACATTTCACAATTCGAAATGCGTTTCGTAATGCATTCTAAAGATATATTTTAAAGTGTACGCATCATAGATCGCATTTAGTCGCATTCAGAGTTTCAAATGTATCGTGACATGCAACTTGAAATATATTTCGATTTGCGTATTATAATATACTTTAAAATACATTTGAAAATGCATCGCAAATATACATGTATGTCACAATTTGATGTGCATGCTGTTCACAACGCATTTCATAATCTCAAATCACCAATAGTAACGCGTTTCAAACTGCATTTTGCAAATTTAAGGGGGAGACGGAAGGCAAATGAGGGCAGTTCCAAATATCTACTCTGTTAGGGGCCATCCATATAGGACGTCCGGCAAGGGGAGAGGGAGGCATGTGAAAATGGAACACAGGCGGTTTATGGATGATCCTTGACATTCTAAAGTGAAAACTGGAAAAGTGATTTTCTCTTTCGAAAATCAACGAAAAAAATAAATAACAATTGTTGCAAAATCGGCCAAATATTCTCCGTCCACTGGACTATTTTATTTAACTGTCATGGCACGTTGTTTAACTCAAATGGCAAATTCCAGGTGAAAAACATGGGTTCATTTTGGCGCCAACGCTACAATCATCGATCCTGGCATCCTGGCATGCAGGAAAGCCTAATTGCTGATTTTAGCGTTGGCGCCAAAATGAACACATGTTTTTCA
>JAQGBX010005321.1:0-13870 GCA_034698745.1 Megaphyllum sjaelandicum
ACTCTTAACAGCCATGCATCCTAATGCTTAAAAATAAAACGATTAACGGTAAATTACTAATTAGGCAGTTAGAATGTTTTTACGAGATGTAATTAAGTTTTGATATTTCTTTTTCAGAGATTTTTTCTTGGAATTTATATTACAAAGGAGGTTAAGAGGATGTTAAACCAAGCACCTAGAATGCGCTAAAAATCGGGAATTTACCCAATGAAATAAATTATAGGGGAACTCAGACATAAACATTACGTATGACACGCTAACTGGTTTAAAAATGCACTTTAGGTAATTGTTATTTTTCAATTTACTGCATTCCTTTTGCACACGCGGCTCCATGACTGCGATACGTGTCAATTGTAAAGCTTCTGTCTGAGTACACTGTAAATGAAAAGAATTTTTTATCCAAAGAGTAGACGTTATTTGCCAATTTTTAAACTAACAAGTAAACCCGGAAATGCGCGTGGTATGGAACGACGCTGGCTTCTGCATTCCATTTCATTACACAGATTGGACTATTTTTATGTTTGTTTATTTTTAAAAATTAAATAAAATGGAGTACGCTGTACTAAACTAATCTGTAAGTGGATGAACAATATAAATTGCTCTTTTCTAAGGGCATGTTCAATATTTCAGCACTACAGGTAGATTGTATACAGTTTTAGATACCACTTTAAAATAAAAGTGGCGCACCATACTATACAGTATGGGTATCAAGCCTCGCCTTAATAAAATGCAAATAAATATCAGGAAATCGTTATGGTTTCCGACTACAATACAGTATATGTAATCTTTTCTAAACGAGAAGCCACATTTTCAGAGTATACACTCTGAGATCATCTTTCCTAAGTTTGTAGTATAGGCTTCTCCCTTTGAGGATGATCATCACCAACTCCAATCTTGTTAGTAAAGTCCACAATCGCTGAATCGATGGAAAGTGTAGAGTGGTTTTTGAACTTCATTTTGGAATCGTTATCGGAATTGATGCCACACACATTTCTTATTTCCCCCGGATCAAACCATTTATCTTTATCCTGCTTTCTCCAAAGCAGAAAGTATCTGTCTTCATTTTCTGAACGTATGACCACTTTCATCTGCACTTTTTCAAGCCATGCAGCCAGCTTATAAATTACAATGAAAGCCGATTAATTCGATCACGCTTAATCCGATCAGCCATTTTATTCGACCAAAACTTTCAGAACGGATTTTTTCCTATACTGCGCCATGTTAAAAAGCCGCTTAATTGGATCATTACAACGCTTAATTCGATCAAATTGTCACATGCCTACATAATGCCTCAGCGGTTGTACTCAGATGGATTTTCTGCGTCATTTAAAAAATGAAATTTCAACCGTTGCAGCAAGCAAGCATCATCAAACCATACTTATAAATTTTATAAATCAAATATTATTTTAAACTTATGTAAATATATATACACTGTATACGATTAAATATACAGTATGTATTTTTAAAACACAAAATTATTTTGATAAGATCAATGCTTAGCGTGTTTTTTGACATGCATTCCTTATTTCGATCATCGCTTAGTTCAATCAAAATCACTGGAACCAAGGTGATCGAATTAATCGTCTTTCACTGCAACAATATTTGGGGCCAGTGTGCATCTTTAAAAATACTGCATTAAATGCCATAAATTTTTAAGTTAAACGAACCCATTTTAACTAAAACAATCTTTGAAATATTTTTAATATATGCGCCAGATAAACAGGTAAATACATGTAAATGCACTATGGTTCAACCTGAAAGGTCAAAAAGTATCGTTTACTTATTTTATTTTAATAAATAATAACGGATAAAAGTAGTTATTTTGACTATGTTAGGAAAAATGGATGTACAGCAAAATTTCTGCTTGGTTTCCCCACCCCGGATTTTTAACAAGATAATATATGGGACTGTAAACCCTCTTAAAATGAATGCTTGATATTGCCTAGACTTTCAAGGATTAATCTGCGACGCAATTAGCTTAATGCAACATGCCTTTTGTTTAATTCCAGCTCGCAGAATTTTTTTTATCTTTTACGCATGTTTGCGAATTAAATCGAAGTTGTGATGCCATTCCTTTAATTAAATTTCGCCAATTGCGCATGAATATTTCATTCAATTTACTGCGCAGTCACCATGGAAATCTTTAATTTCATTAATCTCACAATTAAGTAAAAATTGACATAAGCAATAGTGGAGCTCAAGACATTAGGCTGCGCAAGTAACGTAAACAGCAAATCAAGGTTTGAGAAATTAATCTAATTTCGAATTTATAAATGCCTCGATCGTTTCATTTTGGTTAAGTATTACTAGTTTCGTCTCCAGTAATATAGATTGTACATTAAGTCTTTCCCGCAATAAGAACAATTATTCATCAAAATATGTGTCAGCTATAAATTTTTAGTTTGGGACATGTTGCAGGCAAACCGATCATGTTTTTCTTACAATGCCAGCTAGTAAATGTACATTTTCACACGATTGCAGTTTGATGTCTTGGGGATATCTAGTCTTTAATCAATTTCTCTTCAGGTGTTGTCCATTATCTCTAGATAGAAGAGATGAAGGATTCTCAGTTTGAATTTCCCAATTTCGGTCAGTAGAGTTGAGACATTTAACAAGTAATACCTAATTTGGTTGTGCAAGGAAATCCGCCAAAGTTGAAATTCGTCCTACAAAAGCCTAATTTTGCTTATGGCGACTGTAGCGCCTCCTAGATTGTTAAACAGCAACATACATGCCTCCAACCACATGTTACATTTCATGACAACGTTTTTAATCAATAGTTTCTTGAAACGATGGAAATACGAAGGTATTATGAGTACATAGTCAAAAAAATGTGTTCAGGACATACATATTCAGAGCTCGGTGATTGATACAACTTCACTGACACTTTTTCCAAACTCTGCATATTTGCATAAAAATCACGTGGCTGTTCAACAATGCCTCTGCAACGATTTTTAGAGTATTAAAAATTTCTTCTTCGAGGAACTTTTATGTTTTCTTCATCATCCATGCAACTTTTAATTAGCTTCTTCTATATAGCAAAACGCTAATATCCTAGGACTACTTTTTGAAACACTCTTTCGTCTTAGAAAAATCCATATTTTTCGCCGGGTTTCTTGTTTACACTAGGATTTTCTCGCTCGACTTAATTGAAACGTCTAACATTTTATTTCGGCAAAAACAAAGCTGGGACTCGTTTCACACACGCGTGCATATATTTCGCAAATAGTTCGTCCAAGAAGGAAATCTTTGGACTTCGCGGTTGCTTTCATGAAAACGTGGAATTGCAGAAATAAAAACATTTTTTTTGTATAAAAATGCAATTGCACGTACAATTATCGCCCAGAATCCCAACAGCGAAATAACAATACTCTTTGAAACCATTTCCAGGCCAACTACACCCAAGGGATACTTTCTGCATCATGTTTTTTTTTGTTTATTTTTTTGTCCAAACAATGTTGATATCTCGTAAGTGTGCATTTTCTCAAAGTCCAATGATTATTTGGAGAGTCCCTTTATATCGTGTTTATTGCGAAAACAAGACGTTATTTTGGAGAAATGGCCACAAATTTCAATCTTTAACTGCGTCGCAGCATTTTTCATATTCAATTATTATGCCTGTACACCTAGGGCCGAAAACGTTACATTAATCATTAAAAATTATACATGTACTTTAATGCACATAAACATGTTATGGGCATGTAGGCAATGCAAGCAATATTTTTGAATAATGTGCTCAACTCGTATCTACTGTTTATCCACATTTTATCACTTGTTTAAAAACGATTTTTCTTTTTAATATTGTCTTTTTATTACTATTATTATTTTCAAAGGTGGCGAAAGCTTTCAAAACAATTTTTTAGAAAGTAAACAGTCTGTTATACATGTATAACAGAGGGACAGTACCGTAATGCTCCGTAATTTTACAGGGTTCCCCCAGACATGGGCAATCTGGTAAAGTCAGGTAACTTAAAATGCATAGAAAAGTCAGGGAAGAATGACTGATTTAAAAACGTCAAGGTAAATTCAACGTATTAATGTTGCCACAATCCAAAATGTATGTTTACTCGTGGTTAGTTCAGGATCCATTTGCAAAATTTTCGATCATAATTCCCGAGGACAAACTGTATTTACAATATTTTAAACCTATTCCGAGGACAAATTGGCAAATTTGCGAACATTTCCGAGGACAAACTTGCAATATTTTCCACGTTTTCCGAGTACAAATTTACAACATTTTGAACAGCTTCCGAGAAGAAATTTAAAAAATGTTCAACAGATACCGAGGACAAATTTTGAACAGTTTCCCCATTTAAAATTGTCAACCTTTTCAGAGTGCAAAGTTTCAAAACTGTGTACATTTTAAGAGTACAAATTTGTCAAATTATTTTCATGCAAATTTTATAAAACTTTTTTAAAAAAAAATTTAAAAAGTTTTAAACTTTTTAAAACAATTAATATGTCGATTTCGCAGAAATAATTCGCGAACGTGACTTCACGGCTGCCAAAAGTGTCATTCGCAAAGCTTCTGAGTACCCCTTTTATATTCGACAACAAAGTTGAGATTATCCATGGAAAGCAGACGAGTAGGAACTATAGACACATCTAAAGATCTCCGGTGCCTTGAACTAAGTCAAAAAGCACCATAGATGGCGCCGGCTTCTTGAAATGTCTCGCCTGCTTCCAAAGCAAGCAGAAGTGCATTTCCAGGAGCCATCTTGTTATAGCTTGCCCGTTCCGCATAAATCATGGTATATCGCAATTGCAAGTTTGGAAAAAGGGTCGTTTTAGTCGCATCAGTGAGTTTACTACGATTGATTTCAAAACATTTCAGAATATCTGACGACAAACGTGCAAGGCAGAAGTGCTATCGGTGATTGCCAACCTCCAGGCGGCAGCTCCATCACCGCAACACCTTCAAAACCAAAACAGGAATATGCATCAAGAATTTGGTGCAAGTTTATTTGCCTCTTAGAAATTCAGATGGATGCGTTGCCATGGCGACGCCGCCACTTAGAGCTCCCCATATGTTACATATGCGGTAAGCAGCAATAAAGAAAAGATTATTTTGGCGAAAACAGCTAGCAAATTGTTGGAGGGCTTACAGAGATCATAAATTAGGGACCCATAAGCAATCGCGGCACTATTACACTGCCCTCCTATTCCCCCAACATCTCCTGCTTATGGGAAGAATGATATTTACGAGCTTCTTGGCCATGCGCGAGTCTCCACCGTGGACAACAGGTGGCGCCCTCGACCAAAAGCCTACACGCCGCAATGGCGGCAAACTGAGAAATGTCGTTCAAACGGTTATTTCACAAAGTTAAGATCCTAAAATAACGTTCTGAAATGCATGTATGATTTGAAACAACCGATTCTTCATAATCCCTCAACGCCTTCTAAGATGCCTCGCTACTATAACTGGCAACACGGAATTTCCAGCGACATCTATGATACATTCTGCGCAACTGTAAGGGACTTTGGATTTTCAAAAATGGTTTTTGTCAAAGGGCCTGTGCTAGTAGGTAGAACTCATAACTAGTTCTCAGAAACCACCGTGTTTTTTAAGCTGGGGATTTGATTACATCTTTGAACAAACCATAGGCGCTTGCAATTAGTCAAAGAACTTCTTCCGCTGTAAGCGCAAGAAGAATACAAAGCGGCTTTGTTTTGAGCTGCTTCTTCAAAATACCGCAGTGCGATTTTTTTACGTTTCTGTTATACATAACTTTGAACTTTGAAGAGAAAGCAAGGAACGTGCGAATTCGTGCTAAAAAAATGCAAAATCTCTCACCCTAAATGCTCCTTCGTTACCATCGTCCAGTTCCAAAATGTAGCCCTCGACGAAGCTGGAGGGATGAGGTTGCCAAACGATGGTCACGCTGTTGTTCTCCGTGGAACATTCCTCAGGGATGAAAGATGGCGCTCCAGGAGCTGAAATTGATAACATGAATCAGTACCAAATTGTGAACAGTCATAAAAGTTATGCAATTCCAACAAACATTTCAACTTTTCTTCTTAACAATTACAAAAAAAATTCAAATATAATTTGAACTTTAATCTGCACCGGACAGTCGCGACTTTTTTACGAATTTGCAAAACTTTGAACTTTTAAGGAGAGAGAAGGAACGTGTAAATTCGTGCCCAGAAATGCACAACAATTGTCTTCGGAAACTGTCGACAATTCTGAAAATTTGTACTGGGAAAATTTTGAAAAGTCTGCAAACGGGCTAACCACGAAGAATTAGCATTCATTTTGGCTTGTGAACACATAAATACGTTGAATTCCCCTGACATTTTCAAGTTCCCTGACTTAATTTTAATAAACGACATCCTCAAGTGGTCGGTGGCAATAAAACTAATAAGAATAACTAAATACGACGACCAGATTGCTTTATACATAACGTTTCGGCACTTTTCCAGGCATTTTCAAGTTTCCTGACCTTTCCAGCTTTTCCAGCTCTGGGGAGACCCTGCGGTATCACGAGACCTCATTACTTTGTAGAGAATTACTTTGAATAACTTTTCTTTATTAGAAGATTCGATGAAAACGTTACGTGATACCATCTATTACATAACCGTAGTCATGGAGAGATGACACTTCCTGTCTTTATTCTAGATGAAATTTTGCAATACACGTCAATCGCCTACATGTTTTTTTGTTTTAAAAACTATTTATGACATGATAAACAGCTCCGCTTAAGAAAACCGATTTTTTTGGCCACGAAGATGAAAAAATCTTCCATCAAATCGTTGCATTTCTAGGAGGAAATATTTGTGGGCAGCAGCTGCGCATCGCCGTTTAATGAAAGCTGTAACCATGGCAGCCAGAGATTATTAATACCTATATCGAAACTTTTGAGTTCTGGAAAATCAATTTCGACCCGACCAAACCCATCCAACCTTGGCAGGACGCGGCCAACAAAAAAGATGACATCTCTGATGGATTCCGACGTTGATGTCCAAAGTTTGACGTGAGCACATTGTGGAGTGTGCCAGGCGAGTTGTAATTAGATCCATTTTGTTTCGGCCATGAAATGAATCTACAGCACTTCAGGGTCATTGGAAGGGTCCGCGAGCGAGCCCTCCTTGGAGGGCGGATGCATTTTATGTTGCCATCAATACATTTATTAGTGATACGATGGTTTCATGCATCGCCAAGAGCAGAAACCGAGCAGATAAATCCAATGAGCATGCACATCTAGACGCAACAGTGCGGAATCATTGCATAATAGCTTCGATGAGTGGATTGTTCTTCGGGTAAGGATGGATTTGTATGGTTTGAGCAATAAAAATGTGCGGTACAATGCAATGACTGAGATTTAGATAGCGTACCTATCTCGGCAACCTCCTGATGACGCCAGTGGTGACAGTGCATTCTAATGGAGTTCCGTTATTTTTTTTGCATTAAATGGCAACAATTTATAACGCAAAGTTGCCCTAATTTTCGCTTAATTTTGGAAGACTCTCTGGTTTAAGTTTACAGAGTCATTGGAAAAAAAATACATTATTTTCCAATATTTTGCCATTATTAGCATGCATTAAAATTGTATGCTAAATTTATATTGCATTATTTTCCATTATTAGCATGTATTAAAATTGTATGTTAAATTTATATTGCATTATTTTCTATTATTTTTCATTATTAGCATGTATTAAAATTGTTGGCTAAATACAGTGAAACCTGGAAAAATGACCACTTTTTAATGTATTGTTTTTTGTAGTATACATTTACTGCATAAAAATTATCCGTATAGTGACCTTATAAAGTGACCAGATAACGGATGAGTCACATTACATCTTTCTTTAACCCAAGCACATGATGATTCTGTACTTTTTTGGTTTTGTGGTTTTTTACTACATTTATTACACTCAACATGCATAAGTACAGTGCGCATGTTCATTATTTTAATGTAATTCACGCATTCTTTGTATAGTGACCACCTGTACAGTGACCAACATAACACTTTTTTTGGTGGTCACTCTAAACAGGTTTCACTGTATTCCATTATATTTAATTTAAATTTGAAAAAGATTACAAATCATTTACTTTAATTCTTCAATTTTATCTCCAATCTTCAATTGGAAATCACAAATTATTATTTGTAGATGTAATTCTTATTTTCGAGCATATAAACTATACTTGAAAAACAAAAAAAAACTATATATTCTTTAAATAATTGCTGCAGTTTCAAAAATGCAAACAAGTCGAAAATTTCGTAAAGCATGTTTTTACTTTGAAACCAAAACCTTTTGGTCTCAAAGAACTCCATTGTAACCCGAGCCCCGTGTATCTGGAGCGTCGCATCAACTCCAGAATATTTCGCAGATAGAAGTCGTCGTTTTCGCAAGTTCCGTAATTGCGCATCTTCATCAAAATTCTGAACAGTCCTGGCTGACATCTGAGGCGACATCAAATTACGACAAGCGAGTGTTGAAGCAGACATTTGCGGAGAAATGAGTACGTTATCTAATAACCACGTTCAGTAATCTGCAAATGGAGAGAAGACAGAAGTGTTTCTCAGCTGTTGCCAAAGACGTGCAGAAACGGCTGACATTGGGGGGTCGACTTTAAGTTAAGAAGGACCTCAATTCGGCACTTTCGAGAGAGATGCTTTGGAAAAACTAAATTGGGAACGATGCACGATACAGGAAACCTTCAAGGTGCGCCAGAGAGATGCGAGAAAGAATCCTTTTGAAGAAAGGAAATTGCCAAAGAATGACTTTGGCACATCAGTTTCGTTTGCGTCTCCATCATTTCACTCGACAACAAACAACTACCTGAAAATTTCATTTCTACTTCTCTTCAAATGGTAACAAGAAAGGGAGGGATGAAGGGGGAACTATAATGCTCTCCCCCCACCCCATCAACGTGTCAGCGTTCATAAATCCACGAATGAATCAAAAGCATCGGAGCAAGGAACCGAATTTCGCTACATACAATTTCCAATTGACTTTTTTTTTATTTCGCAAAAGCCCAAATCTTTGCCTGTGTCGCAGATTTTGGAGACGCATTTCTGAGGCAAATGACGCCCACAGGATACGGTATAGTCTGCGGAGAAATCATTTTTCAATCTCCTCCGGCTACTGATTTGTCGGTTGAAGAAAAAAATACCAAAAACTTGCATAATTCGTCGAAATTTGCCAGGTCAATCCGCGAGATTTAAAAACGCAAATGCGAAATTGCGATTCTGCTTAGCGCTCCACTGCGCAGTTGCGATTTTGGTCAAGAAAAAAAAAAGGTATCAAGCTCGATCACATGTGTCTTAGGGCCAAAATGCTGAACTGAAAACTTTTATTTTCGATGTGACAATGCATGAAAAGTTCGTGCGAATGCATGGATAAGGAATAACTAGTATAAATTGGACCTACGAAATGCTGGCGGAAATGCACAAAAAACGATATTTCTGGTATAACTAGAAAACTTAGCCCACCCAACCACCTATTTTTTAAAAAGTTGAGAAATTATTTCAAAGTAAAATCACAAAAAACATCGCATTCTTTATAAAAAGTGAAGCCACTTTGAGAGTTCCAAGATGGCCGCTGAGGCAGTTTTTAAAAATAAATAGCGCTCCACTGCGCAATTGCAATTTTGTGCAAAAAAGAAAAGAAAAAAATGTGTCAAGCTCAATCACATGTGTGCAAAGGCCAAAATGTTGAACTAAAAACTAATTCTCGATGTGACAATGCATGAAATGTTCGTGTGATTTCGTGTGCAAAACGATATTTCCGGTATAACTAGAAAACTTGTATTCCACCCCACCACCTATTTGTAGAATGTGAGAAATTTTTTCAACTGATAATCACCAAAAAAACTCATTATCTATAAAAAAAGTGAAGCGATTTTGAGAGTTCCAAGATGGTCGCTGCTGCAGTTTTTAAAAATATACCGTCGACATCGAATTTATTCATTTTTTCCTTCCCCGATACAGCCTCGGCCATCAGTTTTATCAAGTGTTGATTACTAATAAATAATTTCATTGCAATAATTCGTCTATTTTAGTATGTTGAAACAACCTTTGAAATTGCTTCTGATATCAGAAGACGAAAGATTTTCGTTCAGAGGATTGAAAATTTCCTGTTAATTAGCATGTCCTTAACGGATAAACTGCCCGTATCATACATGTAGTAGAAAAGCTACATTTATCTATCAGATGTGTTTATAGTTTGAAGGAACAAGCAAGAAGCATCGAAACGAAAATGATTAGATTAACACGACAAGTTCAAAAGTAAATAAAACGAACGGCTTCTAGCAAAAATCAATTGAGATCTTTTGTTGTAATATCATTAGCAAGCCATGGTTGATTTCATCATATACTCAATATATACTGTTTGTACACAGTGTGTATTTGTCAATTTAATAGATTACCTTCGCCTCGTCGTGTTTCATATTTTTATGCCAACAGATCAACAGTGTCATGTCAGCCATGTTAGATGAAACGGTGCGCGTAAAAGCATCATAATACCGTATAACAAAAAGCACATTCTCTAGATTTAATCGATACTTAACCCATAACATATTAATTTTAAAATCATGTTAAACTGTGAATACCCGCAATGTTAAAAATAGAGAAATTATTCAGCAAAATGATTGAGGGGAACAACTTTTTTCTCAGAATCATTGAAATTATTTACTCACTTTTACTAAGAGGATAACAAATTCGCTACATTTCCATATTTTTGCTTAAAGCGATGTACTACATGATGTATTTTGATGGACACTTTTGTTTAAAGGAAGGATGATAAACTCAAAATTACTTAAGTTGCTTCATTTTTACAAAAGCTTCAATTCGCATATCTATTTTTAAAAACTATAAGCTTGACAAGAATGAAATATTGTCTGGTTTTCAAGCATTTTTTCAAGGAAGCTTGGATTCTTTCCAAGGCTTTATTTTTTTTTAAAAAAAAGGAGTGAAAACTTTTCTAAAAATTTCTAAAAATGAAACAATTTAGGGCAAGTGAATCATAATACAAAGGGGCCAACAATTTATAGGTACATGTATTAGGTTGTACATTGCCTTAATTAGTACATAAATATGAAAATAACATATCCTGAGAGGTCAAATGGAATGCGGAAAGCAGCGGTTTTTAATTTTTTTTAAAATACACACGTGAAATGTTATGATTTTTAAGTTCATCAATAATTTTTACTCTGCAAAAAAAATTGTTTCCATAAAAGTATTATTAAATTATTAAATTGGCATTACATGTACTGTTAGTATGCAAAATAGATAACCAGAACATGCCTTGTCATCAGATTTGGAAACAGTCAACATACAAACTGCCGCAGTTCCAATGCAAATTCCAAAGCATCGTTGCTCATGCTTGAGTATGATTTCGCATTACAATTTTCATTACAAGAAAATGATAAAAATCCTGATATTTTCAGCATTGTGACAAAAGAGACGAGAGCATGCACAGAAAGTATGGTCAAGCTTTACCTTCAAGAGTTCCTCCCTCAGAAGCAGCTTTAGAGATAAAAGTGAGCATAAAATTAGAATAAGGAATAAGAAAAGAAAAGCAAGCACAAGGAAAAAGAAAAGAAATACACATTCGGAATAAAGCAGAGAAGATAAGTTCATGAGCCAATATAATTAAAGTGTATTAATCGGATGTAATAAAGAATATGAAAAATTCGAGGATGGTTTGGGTAATGTGCAGATTAGCAAATACACAGAACATAAACCATAAACGTGTGTTGGAAAACTAACAATGTTCGAGATAACATTGCACAGTGTAGTCATGTTAAATGGCATCTGCTAAACCAAAAATATCTCGACCCGCTTCACAACAAGATATGTTTATTTTCTTACATTTCGTAACCTCAAAAACAGTTTTATATTTAGCATCTCTAATGTCTTTGAAAAATTAACAGTGTTTAAATTACGTTAATGTCCTGTCTAATGTTTCCGTACACAAACTAACATTTTAACCGACGATTATAATGGACATTACGCAGATTTCGTCAGCATGCATATACATGTATATTACGTGACATTTGATTCATTGGCCATTGGCCAAAATTAACCGGAGACACGTTATTTAAGTTGTTGATTCGATGAAATTATCACGTGATGTAGCCCCATATGTAGCTCTGCAGTAACTGGTGGTGCGTAACTGGTTATATTCAGAACAAGTAAAAGCTTAAATTAAACGTCTTTCAATTGTACAGGTTACGTCAAAATTATCTTACCATGTACTGTGATATTGAATGAACCTTAATTTTTTGGTTCTCTCAGATATAATTAAGTTTTAATGGATATTGAATACGAAAAATGCTGCAATATGTAGCTGAATGTTGATTTCAATAACCGTATTTCAACTTTGTGTTAACATAATGTCGACATACCCAGTAAATTTAATGTCAACTACATTTAGCAACACAATGCAACATTATTCATCACCCATTAAGCTTATGCCACCACATTTATTTCCCCTAACGTTTACATATCTCATATTATATCTGAACAACAACAAAAAGATTAAAATCTTCATTCCATTATTTCCATAAACATGTAAAGTGTCTAAGAAAGCTTTTGACATACTCTGTATATCGAATAAATAATGCTGTATACCAAGCGCATCTTATAATTTGAAAACATTCGTACATCTTTAAAGAAACCGTTTTGTGCTATACTACAATTTTTAGAATAAATACACCCGTTGTTGATAAAAGCATCCATACTAGGTCATTATGCTTATATAGTTTACTGTAGTTTATAGGGGACTCAAACATTATGATTAAATTGCAAAGAGCAGCTTCAGAAGCGCGTTGCACAAATAAACAAGAAAGGTGGGAGTGGTGTGCCAAGCTTATCACGAAATTAAACAAATTCCAGAGAAAACTTTCCCAAATGGGTTGTTTATAAGCAACAATGCCGTAATAAGTGATGATATATCGTGGCCCCAGCGGCCTTCCTAACACAGTACGCAGAATTAACTTTTAACACGCATTAAAAGCCGCTATATGCAATATTAATATCTGAGTCTGACTGCATGCAGTCTGCTCAGCAGAGTACAAAAAGTAATAAAAATAAAAAAGAAACTTGGCAAATGTTCCCTAGCCAAGCATAAACTTTCCCTGGGAATTTTTTTTTCCGGGTTTCTACGCATTCAAATGTCAAATGAAACGCCTTCATTATGGGAAAACGCAAAGTTAAAAAGCCTATATTTTTTGCATTTTCAGACAATCTAATTTTACGACATCCATTTCGTTAAATGAGCTTCCTATCGGGGGAGCTTTTTTTTTTCTCGCAAATTTCAAACTGGGGAATATAAGAAAAAAAAAAGTTCTAAGAGCGGTGAAAAAAGGAGCGAACCAGCGTGTTCCCATTATATTAATGCAACCAACAAAAAAAGTTATTCAAATTAGGGCAATTTGAATTAAGACCGCTGTTTCGTATTTTCTTTATCTGAACCATAAACAAGATTTAAAATGCTTTTTCGCCGCAGTTGATGAAGATAACGAAAAAATAATGAAAGCATACACCCACTTATTGGCAGCTTAGACATAGTTATACAAGTATGAGCTCTATGTTAGGATTTACGCCTCATTAAGAAGAACGAATTTCTGATATTACGAACTCACTTCCAATCCCTGTCCTAAGGTATGGACGAATAATGTTACAGTAGAACTCCAATTATCCGAATCAATTGTGATCGGACCCCATTCGGATAATTAAAAATTCGGATAATTGGATTTTTTCGAAAAAAGTGTAAGCCTACATATATTATGTATTTTAAGGAAAAAGAACTTATTTTCGGTACTGTGTGCATTTTTAATTAATTAAATAAAAAAGCAACACTTTTGCATGTTAAATAACAAATGTACTTACAAGTGCTGTACATTAGTACATGTACATTGTAAATG
>JAQGBX010005322.1:0-13869 GCA_034698745.1 Megaphyllum sjaelandicum
CCAAGGCAGCCACGACATGTTGGCATACTCTAGGTGGGGAAGCACCAAGGCCTTGTAAACCATCCGGAAACTGGCTGAAAATGTTGCCGAAATTGTTGAAAATATGGCGAATTTGTCCACTTGGAAAAGTTGGCAAACGTGGCAAACGTGTTTGCAAATTTCTGCTCATAAACTGTGAAAGAGTATTGCGAATATATCCACAAGAAAACGTAGAGAATTTTCCAAATTTGTACTCATGGGAAAACGGGGAAATGCGTGAAACAAACTTTTTTTAGTAATAGAATAACAAAATCTTACCTTTTTCTTTCGAAATGAAGCATAAAAAAATAACACTGCCACAGAATATGCACTGCTAGAATGTAATTTATTCCATAGATGGAATAAATTACTAAAAACCTAAAAATCTCGAAGTAAATTATAAAATAACGAACAAATTTCGGAACTTTTCCAGACGATTTTCTTAAGTTAATTATATATTCATTTTACATGTGCATGTATTTCGCAGGAACAACAGTAGTGTGATTTAAATTCTAAAACTTATCGTTTATTTTATACAACATAGAGAATGAAAGTCTTGAAGTCGCGTACGTGCGCAAAAGGAATGCATTACTTGGTTTTAAAAACAGCGATTAACGGTGGATTAACCTTAAATTGGGTGAGTTTTTCAAAAACCATTAACGTGATTCTACGACTGCCAAAATGCAATTCGTAGAACCGTTCTCTGAGCACTCCTATTAATTCGATCGCACTGTTCCAACCGCTTATCAGCTATACGAACACGTGACCCTTTTTAAATAGGAATGCAAGACATCTTGAACTTAATTTAGCGTTTTCACACGCATTAAACTGCCTTCATTCAAATGAATTCAATTGTTTTTGAAATAAGAAAAAATAATTATTGATGGAATGATGGATGATCATTGATTACTATTCACAGGACCGTCTGAGATCTGTCGTTATAGATGACTATTAATTTTGGTGTAAATTATTTACACCTCGTGGTGTCTGTCTATCATTAGGAAGTAAAGTGCTTTAAAAATTCCATCCATAGCCGAATGCTACGACGTGACGTCGTTAATTTACGTCAATTTTAATGGAGTTTTACCATCATTCTCCCCAGCCTTGGAGACATTCCAAAATTCCACGATAAATTTACCGAATGGCAAACTGTGAAAATGAGAATGGGAGCAAAAAAGATGCATTGTTTTTCATCATTTTGAAATGATTTTTAAAAAATGCACAGACACAATACGAATGGAATATTTATCAGGGCCACTGCTGAAAATGAGTGGAATTTTCAAGTAAATTTGAATTTGTTGTTTTAAAAAAAAATACAATCGATTACTGTATATGCCAAATTGTAAAGCTACAGTATCACAAATATTTTGTGTCAAATTAATAAAAATAATGACATGACTTCCAAATAAACTTTTTAAAATGACCGTGTCAATAGGCTCGTGATCAATACCCGGCTTCTTTGCCATTAGCTATAGTATGGGTACTCAGAAGCTTTGAGTATTGCACTTCGGTAGTCGAGAAGTCACGTGTTTAACAGGAATGCATTAATTGGTTTTGAAAACAGTGATAACCTTGAGTGCATTTTTTAAACGTTACTTCAGGTGCTTCTGTCTGAGTAACCCATGGGCGTAGGTTTAGGTTTTCCATGGGGGTGGTTCAAATGTCGATCGAGGTACGAACTTAAAGAGCAGTGGCCCTCCAAACCTGTGGGCAGTAGCGGCTCTGGTGTTCCTAATGCCCCCAGGCAAGATTAATTTTAATATATGCAAAATAAGCATCATTTTGATTCAAAGTGTTCAAATTTGTACTCACAAAGCGTCGAAAAAAGTACAACATTTTTCAAATTTGTGCTCGGAAACTGTTGAAAATTTTCCAAATTTGTTCTCGTGAAAATGTGGAGAATTTTGCAAATTTGTTCTCGGAAACTGTTGAAAATTTTGCACATTAACTCTCGGGAAAACGTTGAAAATATGGCAAATTTGTCCTCCGAAATTAAAATAATTACGAGTTTGTCCTTGATAAAACATGGACAATTTTGAAAATTTGTACTTGAAAAAACGTAGAAAATTTTAAAAAAAATTCCGTGAAAACGTGGACATTTTTTTAAAATTTGTCTACGGAAAAACGTGAAATTTTGTAAATTTGTACACGGAAATACGTGGCAAGTTTGTTCTCCAAAATTGAAATAATAGCGAATTTGTCCATTATTGTCAGTGCTGTGTTATTTTCTTCTTGTCTTTTTGGTTAATGCCACATTTTGGTATTCCAAAAGCCAGTACTCTAAAGGTGCCGACATGGAGTCGGAGAAGACAGCAAAATCAGTTAAAATGAAGGTATTCTTTTTTTGAAATCTCCAGGAATTCAGCATCAGAAATTTAAAAGAAAAACAATAGCCTCAATTTGATTGATTTTGCCGACCGGAATAATTTCACCCCTTTGTGCCCTATCCCATTTACCACCCTTTGGCCATGAAATCCTTGTTCATGACCCAGAAAGGAACATGTCATGCAGGGATTAAAAATTTCGCACTTGCTGAATTATTTCTAAATGTTTCAAAATCTAGGGCATTCGGTGCAGGGCCTGCAGGCTGCAGCCGCATATGTTTTAACTTCAAAGAAATGGAATAATTAGCTTGATATCCCTCTTTTATTTGGCACCTTTCAGACAAAAATAGCACCTTGTTTTACATATTTTTACGAATATCACCAAATACGAAATTTTTGATATTTTTCAGCTATTCAAAACAAAAAATTCATTTCTATCTAGTGTAAATATTTTTTCAATGAGGGGGGGGATGGATATTTGAACACCCCAAACCCTCTCCCCCCCTTACCTACCCCCCTGAGTATTACTTCTGTAGTATTCACGAATATAGT
The DNA here is from genome assembly GCA_034698745.1 of Megaphyllum sjaelandicum. Lineage (NCBI taxonomy): Eukaryota > Metazoa > Arthropoda > Diplopoda > Julida > Julidae > Megaphyllum > Megaphyllum sjaelandicum. The sequence continues at coordinate 2,895 of JAQGBX010005322.1, forward strand.
GAGGACACGCATTGTAAATCCGGCTTCTCGTTATCAAGCAAATTAAACACCATTAATATGCACCCTTACTTCTCTATCAAGCTTCCAATTATACAGTGTTGAGATTCAGGTAATTAACACGGACCAATAGCCCCTATAGTCCCTTTATGTCGGCCACCATGCAGTGTTTGCTTAAATTAGGGGTGTGATTATTTTAGTTTTAGAAAACTACAGTAATGTGAATAGTTAAATGCGGCAAACAGTAGAATGATATCCAAAGGCATGAACCTGAGTATTTTCTACTGTATCATGCTGGTTCGTCAAGTTATTCATGTCTATAGCCTATCTATGGTATGCAAATTCATTCAAATCGGCTGATTTTGGACATCCCTAGAGATGCTAATTTCTCGTTAACATTTTAAGGTCAACGTTTTGTGAACATCGTTAGTTTTCCTAACCAAAAAATAATTAGCGTATCCCTAATTTAAGCACGCCTATACAAATGGCACTTTACAGAAAAGCAACCTGGTAGCCGACATCAAGGGGCCATAGGAGCTATTGGTCCGTGTTACATGACTCACACTGTATATTCTGTCCGAAAACTCGCCACCCTCATACAAGTACAGGGTGTATCATTAAACTGGGTTGAGGTGATGTATCGTTGTTCAGACAACTTTTCTTTTATGGCTATTCATCAAATTATTAACAGGACATAAACAGTTACGGTAAATAATTTATAACAGCGTTTGCGATCGTGCATGATGACAATAAAATATTCCTTATTCGTACTGACCACTTTAAACCTTTTTTTACCAGAGTAGGATTTTAGTTGCATATACTGATGATTAATTAATTAGATGAAACATTAACTTTAAAAGCATAATGATTCATAATTAAGCCTTGGAAATGCAAAAAGATAAACAGAACTATGCACAGTGCGCGAAGCTGAAGTTGAGAATAATCCACATTGACAATATTATTGTTATAAGATTATCTTCTGTAATTCTCAGCAATGATCGAGAAAATATGAGCCAACTTCTGGTGTTTATAATGCTAAAAGGTCATTGAAAGCGTTAAATACACTAAATTAATATTGATAATACCTCTTACCTTGCATTTGATTTGATCAGCGAAGAAGCAGACAGATATTAAACGAATAAGACAAACGCTAGAATATATCGCTTTTTCAAAAAACTATTCCCGCATTACCCAAGGATTGAAACAGTACCACAAAAACAACCGAAGACAGATAAGATAAAGTCACGAGAATGCAAGAGGACAAAACTGGTGTCAGGATTTCGTTTGTGCGCCCAGTGATGTCTATTAAGCATTGGAACGCAATTCTTGACTCTTCCAATTCGGCCTCAGTGTCTTTTTTAAATTGCTAGATGATCGAGTTTGTAAAATTTTCCGAATTTTCTTTGTCAAAACTGAAATGCGACTTCTTGCTGCAACAGAAATGCAAGTAAAGAGTATTTCAGGCAGCAATTGACATCCAATTAAGAAAACTCCGTAGCAAACAAATCCAACGAAGTCATCAGGGCTTGAAAATTTAATAATGGCAGAGGACAGCACGATTCCCAGTATACAGAAGAGGCATAGATGCCATAAGCCAGAAAAACTGACTTGACGTGAGAACGGAGTTTTTCATCAAAGGTAATGTCCAGTAAACTGTCCAATCTTTGCCATTGTTTGAAATACCCTTGCCGTTTCGGTCCTTGAACGACCATAGTGCATAAATTTGCCGTTGCTACATGTCAAACCTATCAGCGATATGTTGATGGTTAGGATCAGGCTTTCCATGGGGTCATCAGTGTTGAAAGTATACTCTGTACATGCGAAAAACCAACAACAAAATATCACAGAAAACGCCAGAAAACTTAAAGGCAATAATTTTGAAACCCAATGAAATTGCAATTTGTTCACCATACTGCGCATACTTCCTGATTTGGTGGTGATTAGAAACAAACCGAGGATTCTCATTATATTTGTCAGTGGTTTCAGTGCCAAATACACTTCATCGTAAATGGACTCTTGAGCCATGGTGCGTGTTGTAGCTGGCGATGCCAGTTCTGGAGATGGGAACGTTCTGCTTGAGATTATTTATTGGATGCCCCATTTAAAATATGCGTTTTTAATAGATGTAAAAAAGCACTTGTATTGTGACTGAAACTGACACCAATGTTAGCAATAGTAATTGCAATTAAGGCTTGAATAATTGCATTATTAATTACTTTCTTTTGGAAACGTATTGTAATTTCCGAATTCATGACAAAAGAACATTAAATTTTCATCAGGTTTATTGTAAATGCCATGTATTGACATCGCATTCTGATTTTTTTTCCTTCTTTGTTGATTCCTATAATGCTTAATGAATCCAAATTCTTTAAACTCTCATGTGCGATTAATTCAGCATTTTAATTGTGCAAGTGCGTAATATAATTCTGCGACTACATGAAGTTTAATTTACAACATCAAAATTTTACTAAACGGGTTAATGAATCTTGAGCTGACATCGATGCAATTTGCAATGACTGGTTGTTTGACTTTTTCCCTTAGATGATTTGGTCAATATTAGCCGAATAGAACTTTCGTAATAATAAAAGCTAATTTTATACACGCACGTGTATCTAATGTGAGATGTTATTGTAAATGAACAAATCACGTGCTAAATTTAGTGGTTTAATACTGAGGTTTAAAATTAATTTTCGGTGTAGACACAATGTCTTTCCCACGAAATATTTATTTCCATGCATTTAGTCGAATTTCAGGTTCACTATGTTAATTATAATTAAAAAGATATTCTGAACTTTTTCGCCCTTAAACGCCCAATCCAAATTCAGATGTCAGGACTTTGTGTTTAAAAATAACTTCGTGTTTTTACTCTCTACCTGTAAATGTGCTGTAAACATACGAAAATGAAAGAACATGTACGTACAATAAGAAGAAATCTGTTTTAAGAAATATAAATTATCGATAATTCCTTGAGCACCAATCCATTTTTTTGCGGGAATTATTTAGCAATTCGCATCTCGTTTACCACATTTTAATGCCTAAAAGTATGTATAAAAAACGATTCTAAATCCTTGACCGAGCTCCGTGCCAGACGAATGCTTACTTTTTGTTCTTCTTTTTGCATACGATTGGACGATAGAATAATCTTCCTAAGACTAGTTTAGATTTGTTAAAAATTCAATTTATCAATGATGCATAAAGTCGACGCAACTGAGGTTGAAGTATTCTTCTTAAAATGGCAAGAATCCCCCTATATATACCATTTGTTTGCGGACTGTAGGGTACTGAGTTGAATTGAATTGTGCTTTTGCATAGTCAAAAAATTTCTACAGCTGTTGCACATGCATTAAACATTACAAATGCATGGTATATAATGACTCAAGAAATTTCAATTTTGATTCCTTAGCTCAAGTCGAATGCATCTACATGTACTGTAGTTCTTTTGATTTTAAATTTTCACGTCGATCAGTCAGTATTTTACTAACATCCGTCAATAATCACGGTTGTTTACGTCTGCTATGAAAATTTACAACTGCCAAAATCGTAGCAAGCGTTATTGCGGTAATTATGGAGTCTATGAGGATACAATCTTTCCGCGCCTTTCACATTAATGTACTGTACTTAATTCATTCCATAAAATTGAACAATTAAAAATATTGGCAGTGTATAATACTGGGATAATTCATCGCTAAAAATATTAACAATGAATGTGTTGACAAATGTTTTTTTTCAGTCAGCAAAACAATATCTTGCAATATTTGGGGAAAACTTTGTTTCTTTATTGAATTTGGAATTAGTTCAAAATCATGTAGAAATCGGTGAATGAGCCCAGCTGCCCCTTTTGAAGTTTTATTATTCGAGGAGAAGAATCGTTACTGTTGAAATACATGTATGCTGGCGATGTTTTGAAAAGTTTTGACGATATCCGAAGGATACCCTGAAAATACATGCTTTGAGGAATCTTGCTTGGATTTGCAGATCTTAAGTCATAAATACTTACTGGAGAATCAGCATTAATGTCAAAAATAGTAATGATGTTTAATGTAACGTTTTATACATACAGTTCCTTCTTGACACATTCATTACACCCTAATAAATGTACATGTATATGTTAATTACCAATCGTAGTCAAATCATTGTAATGTTCTTTTCAAATGCATAATTTGCAAATATTTGTTTTCGGTATCTTTCCCGATTACCATTTGCTAACGAATGATGTATTGTACATTACAATTGTACATTTAAATTTTATACCCTTCGTGGAATAAATTAATTGGACAATTTCATTAATTGAACATGTGTCTGATTTTATTGGAAGCATGTTTTAAAGCAGGTGCATGAATTAAATTAATTAATTATAAATAGACTTTTTAGAAATTCAATTACAATTTGTTGACGTTAATTACGACGAGGATATTACATTCCTTTAAAATTTCGTAAATTGATTATTAACTTCCCCACTGTTATATAACAGTATGTGCTGAATGTCTGGCACTGTGTAAACATCGATTAAATTCATTGTTTTAAAATCAACTTATGAGAGTTTTTACCTAGAATATAATTTGAGATAGCTAAAAGAGACCTTAAAAAACCTTGATACCTATACTAGATACCAGGAATCAATTAAGATAATACCTACAATTTTTGTAAGGGAACCAGCAATTAGTTTCCTGTTCTTTGAACATTTAGTAATTATGAATGACGATTTACCTAGAAACTTAGAAATTAGTTTACTTATCTTCTCGTACTCAGCTGTAAATATTAAGTGTTTTCATTAAGTTATTATACTATTTATAGACAGCGTTTTTCCTCTGTACGGTTTATTAATTAAACAGGCTGCAATACAGTACGATTCGTTGTTTGACATATTTGCTATTCAAACTAAAACTATCAATAATTAAAAAAAAACATTGCAAATATTTACGAAACATGCATAATACAGTATTTGTACATCTAATTTTCAGAGTGAAAGAATTAAGCTAAGTTTTTAATCTGGCAATTTGCATTCGTTAATACGTACTTTATGTGTAAAGATAATTCACGACTGTCTCTTCATTTTTTCGTTGTTGATCAAACTCCATAATTGTTAGGGTGTAGGTGAGAATGGAACCAGAGACCTGAAATAAAAACGTATTAATGTTGTGTGATTAATTTTATAAGAATATTTATTGATGAAAAATAAATTATAGATATAACCGTGTTGAAAAGTTCTTTATTAACGTCCACGAAGTTCCAAGCTGTAAACGAAATGGATGTTTTCTTGATACTATTCAAGAAAAGCTCTAACTAAAAAAATAATTTCTATATGTTAAAAAATTATTTTACAATATGTTGACTTTAAAGTTAAGTAGAACCTCTCTTATGTGAACCTCTATTATAGGAACTCATCAGCACGTTGCTCCTGTCGATCAGACGGTGCGATTTTTGGTTGGTGCAGGCCTCAACCTTAGGAAAATTAATTAAATACATTAGGGTACCTATAGTTTGAGGCCTGCTTGTATCAGCCAAAGGCGCACTGGTGCCTGTGAGAGCAACCTTACTATTTTTATTTTGTTCGTTGTGTGAAGATGTCTCTACCAAGTTTAAAGCGGAAACGGGCAGTGTTGTCAAACCTGCCCAGCAAAAGGGATACACATGTAGGCCTACTTGTAATGTGATAACATAACTTAGAATACTTAATTGACTTGTTTCCTATTTTTTAAATTGATTTTCTATTGGTTGGAATTTCAACCTCCCTTATCTCAACTTTTCACTAATATGAACCACCTCTGATCGCAATTAGTTCATATAAGAGAGGGTCTACTGTAATTAAATATCAACATACCTCATCAATACTGCTTTGAGAGAACCTTAATTGAACTGCGGGAATCAGATAAACGGCTCTTTTAAATTCTTTCTCCTAAATTATTTGATAAGTAAAACAAAAATAATTAAATTTACTTTGCAAAAACAAGCGATCGAGAACAGTCGATCATTTATTCTAGTTAGTCTTCAAAGTTTTCTCAACTTTTTTACTGATTGAATAAATGTCGATATGATACAACGTTTAATGTACATGGCAGCATTTGGATTATCAACTGGGTGTTTTGCGAACAGCCAATATATCGAGTGTTTCGAGCGTCGCTATAGCTTAAATAGAAACTGGATTTTTTTTATAAAAATTACTTTATTTAATAATTCAACGAATTTTCGGAAATATTTTACATTTACCTGTATATGCAATTGAAATTTTAAAAATAAATTTGGACACACTATATATGCAATCAGGTATACTCTCGCCATTATGAATTAATCACGTTTCAAACGGACTTTGAAACAAGGCTGCTAAAATTGGCAGTAGTTTAAAAGTTTTCTAAAATTATTCCAAGACATATCTTTCTTGCTTATCAGAAATATGTCCAAACTGTGGAGGGGAGAAAAACACTTACCCTCTGGTTCATTTCATCAGCATAGAAGCAAATGGCCATCAGACGTAGCATGCAAAAGATGGCATATACTAGCTTAGTCAACGTTAATCCCAGGTTAGCTACAGTTTGATGGAATGCCATAAACACAGTTGATGAGTTATTTACAAAAGTCACAGCAACACATGTGCAAAAGAATGTACACATCATTGCATTTGATTTTTCTACGATTTCTATTAGGCATTGATACGAGACTCTGACGTCCTCCAATTCACGTTCCACTTTTATTCTTTCGTCATTATATGCTCGAGTTTCAGTAATTCTGTTGATTTTCTTTCTCAGCTCAGAAAATCGAACTCTTATTGCGACACAAGTGCAAAAAAAGAGTAATTCTGGCAGCAATTGAGATCCCTTGGCAAAAATGGTGTAGCAAAACAACCCTGCTAAAAATTTCGGACCAATGCCATCTTCACCTTCACTGGGGTTGATCGCGTTTATAATTGTTGTAAGCACTCCGACCATTGTTGAACCTGACATGTAACAACAATAAATTATGGATACAGATTTAACGTAAGAGCGGAGTTTTTTGTCCGAGGTTATATCTAGCATGCTGTCCAGCTTTTGCCAATCCTTGAAAAAAGATTGCATTTGAGGCCCATTGGCGATCATCGTACATAAATTAATCACTGCCGTTGTACTTTTAAACACTACGAGCGTTGTCATAATGGCACTTTCCAGAGGATCCGTAGCATTTAAAGTGTAGTCGGTTATCACGAAATAGCCGCTGAAAAGTATCCCAGAAAGCGTTATAAAGCTTAAGGGCAGTAATTTCAAGCGGAAGTGCAAGTTGCTCACCGCACTCTGCACCATTCCACCAGATGTGGTGGTGATTGGAAACAGACCAAGGATCCTCATAATGTTAGTTAGGGGTTTCATTGCCAAATATACTTCATCGTGAATTGACCCTTGAGCCGTGATGTACGTTTTAGTTCTCGGAGACATTTTTGGAAACGAAAATTTGTGAACTGCTGGATGCTCTATTATTATATATACTTGTTAAATACCGTACAATTAATGCATTTAAATTACCATTTTCTTCGTAGACTGGAACTTCCCCTAGAAATGTTCAGAAACTGACACTAAATTGCAGCATTCATGCCAATGCTTGCATTATTAAGTGTTTTGTTATTGAAAACTGATGCAATCATATTATAATTGGCATGTTCGATCTTGAATAAGAAATAGAAGTCGTGTTTATGGCATTAATTCATGTAATTCTTGTTCATTTCTAATTGTACTAAATTCGTCTTTGAGATGCAATGTAATAATTATGCAAATGTTATTTGTAATTGTTTATTCCAATTATGTAGCTATAGTTATAATTACGTTGAAACTATGGCAAATAATTGGATTCATATTGATCTGACCTTGGTGTAAGTTGTAATTGTTTGCAATTGGTGCTTTTCTTTGAAAACTTTAACTTAAATGAATGACTCGACTTAACCTAAAATGGTAGTTTTGATCATGAGTATATAATAGCGGTATTAGCTTCTAATTTTGTAGAACTGGCAGGTTTTTTAAGATTTTTTCAATCCCCAAATAATTGCAATTGCATAAATAATGTTGCTTAATGAGGTGGCTGCATGCGGATGAATCAAGCTACTTAATTTACAGTGATAATCAATATTCCTATTCTATAAGAGAATGTATTCGCTTTAACCAACTATTAATTGTCATGATGTCAGATTGTTTCCCTTGAAAAATCAATAAACAAACTTTTGGTGTACTGTGCGTGTTCTCGTTTGCAGAGTGTGGCAAAAATAAGTTCTCAAAAAGGGAATATTCGGTAAATTTCATAACCTCAGTAATTTTTTCTACCACATACCCTGGCGTTAATGTTTAACCCTAATGTGCAAAAATAGGCCAACGTTGAAAAGGTTTTGTTTATAGCTACTTAAAAAAATAAATTTTATTATAAATTATTTAACTTTAATTGTCAATAATGCAATAATTTTAATTCCAAGCTTCTTGCATAGGCCTAATGTATATATTTTTTATTTTTGTTATAGAAAATCGACGCACTTGCAATTACTTTTTATTTTCCATCATCAATACATTTATGACATTATTAAAAAAGGTAACTTGTCAATTTATTACTTTAAAACCAATTTTCGATGAAGGTGAATGGTGATTCAGTAAAGCTCTGACACTAGTGATATTTGCCGCGGTTCCGTATTTTTGTCAATTTAAACTGGGTGATGCTGCAAACTTCTTTCACCTTTGTAAGGACAACATGTTTTATATAATATAGGCCTATACATGTACTACCTAACATAGTAACGTATTGAATATAAGCTGTAGGGATAATCAAAAAATTCAAAAGAATACAATTTAATCAACATTTAGTGAAACTACATGTATATGTAGTCATATACGAGCAATTCCTGATTTAAATGATACACCAAAATTGGTTTGCATAATATGATAGTTATAGTAAGAGTTGGTAAAATATTTTTACAATATAAAATTTACTGATTACAATTTACAAATAAATGAATTCAGTTTAATACTTAAATCGTTTATCAAATTTATCTTTGTGAGATTTATAAATTACTGAAGCACTATTAACATTTAATAAAAATATACATTAATTTGCTAAAATATTACAATTATTGAACTCACTGTTTTAAAATTTTCTATATAATAAAACTATAAGATAGATTAGAACTTACCGTTATCTCTTAATCCCGTGATAATGTACAATTTAACTGGTAATAAATTTTGCGCCTACCAATTGAGTGCTGATCGGAGTTGGCAATTGATATCCCTGGATATCATTACAGAATGACATCTTCTTACAAAATGCAATAATTTTCCTGAAAGCAAAAGTTTGCTAAAAGATTAAAAAACGAAACCCCAATTTGCACATGGCACGCGCGTAATAATTTAAAAAAAGTAATCCGATTAAATGTGATATATTGGCATTTTGACGTACTATTTTTCTTGTTCCTTGTCAGCATTTTAATTTTCAAGACAGATTGTTACCTACATGTATTTCAGTATGGATATGACGTGATAATTATGAAAAATTAGTTATTGACAGGCAGCTTAAAATTCAGGCCGGTACGTGATTTGGTTTGTATTTTTTTTTAAATGTGTGTCGGCACTCTCGTGGAAAGCCAAGCAGATCGATAAAAATTTAATAAGTGGTCTTTTTTGAGAATTCCTTGCATGGATCAATATGAAATACCCATTGTGGAGATACTTTTGTTGTTCCAGAATGCATGTAAGAATTGATTATTGACTGGTGCATTAATTCTTCCCAGGTGGTAAAGTGCGTCATGCGCAGATAGTATAATATATACAGGTCATATATAACATACCTTCTTAAATTGTTGGATGTTACCGTCCTAATGTGGTTCTATAACAACTATTATTTTCTTTACTTCATTGTTAATCGGTAATTGGGATGATTGTATATTTCATAACACTTTAAAATACTGGTATTTGTTAAATCGAATTGCATTCAAACCACGGCAAATAAAAATTAAAAGAAATGGTTATCACTTATATACTTGAACTCTAATTAATAACACTGATATATTGTTTTATTTTGATTTAAAGTATATTCATAATCAACAAATATTTAAGTTAACTGCTTCAATACAGTACGATAAAGGGGTATTGGTTAACATATTTATCATTAATGATAAACCTAGCACTAATTTATCCAATGATTACAAATATCGACGAACTGTATATTGGTTATTTTCATCAACAGTTTTGCCATTTCTACGTACTTTAGGACATGACAATTAGTATGGTTTTTCTTATTATAATTTGTAATACTCTAGTCGTTAAGTACTTTTGCATACTCACAATTTAAGCCTTCGTCGTCAGTATTTCGTTTAACATGAAATTCCAAAAGTGTTATTGAGTAGGTGAGAATAGCACCAATGACCTGAAAAAAACCCCAACATATGACATATTAATGTGTTGTGATTAATTTTGCGAAAGGATTTACCAACGTAACAAGTTAATAACCAACTTAACCTTATTGAAAAGTTCTTTATCAATGTTAAAGAATTCCCAAGCTGTGAACGAAACAGAAGTTTTCTTGGTAGTATTTAAGATCAGTCCTAGCTGAATTTTTTTTAGTTTAAAAATCAATTCATATGTACATTATAATTATTATAAAATAATACTAAATTATCAACAGACCTCATCAATGCTGGTTTGGGAGAACCTTAACTGAACTGCGGGAATTAGATAAATGGGCCTTTTGAGTTCCTTATTCTAAATTATGCAAGAAATGTATCTAAATATAATAATTTATTAATGCAAATCAGATGAGGATTTCCAATGCTTTTTCATTATACATGTACAGCTGTATATTCAAATGTGTAATGTGTACCGTACGGTGCCGAATAAGACACCAGGGTGCATTATACGGAAAATGGGTGTTTCTACAAATAATTTAAATTTAAATAGTACACCCGAGTGCACTATATGGAAAATGTTAAAAATACACTTGCAGATATTAAATTTAACATTTGCAATTTTTATTTACTGAATTA
>JAQGBX010005323.1:0-13867 GCA_034698745.1 Megaphyllum sjaelandicum
AATTGCCGTTCCCCCCTCCCAATATATAAAAAGTGTAAATAAAGATTAAAACATTTAACCCCCCACGAGTTCAACAAAACGAGCACAACTCACGCTTCGCCATATTTACCAACAACGGCAAGGGTCCCACCCGACATCACCATCATAATCAAGAGTTCTCGACTGCCTCAATCTCTATTGGCAATTGCCTTAAGTACTTATTTTAATATCACGTGATTCCAAAGATCACTAATCTTGGGATGTCGTAATCCACGACATCTCAAGGGAGGAATTTGAATACACACGGTCGTTTTGACCCTGACAAGGTCACACGACCGTGACACTGCCAATACATACGCAACATGTTTAGCACACCATATTCCTAATTCTTTCATTTAGTCCTGCATCTTTAATGTTTATGTTCGGTATCCCAAACTTATCAAGCATTTCTTTACAAATATCTCTTCCTTTGTATCCAATCAATGCTTTGGAATTATGTTCTCTCATTAAATTAAAATATTTTCTGATTTCGCTTTTTACTATTCTAAAGGACAAACATAAATTGTTTGTAAAATCCAAACCATAAATGTGATTTGTACAATATGCAACTATCTTTTAATATTGAGGATGTAAGCTGTGAAAATTAATGGGTAATTTCATGTAATAATTCAAGACCTCCATTTCTTTTAATGAAATTATTGCACATTCTTTGACATAAAATATTTTGACTATTTGAAAGCCCTGGCATGATATTATTTCACAAATGTTCTCAATGAACATTGTTGAAGTTATTTTATGAAAATTAAAATGTGAAACTCTTAATGCATACCTGCTAATAGTTGAAACTTTTTGAGAAGAAAGTAAACTTAAAGAGTCTAACTGCTCAAGTTTTTTACATTTTTTATACTTTTCTAATTGCTCATTTAGTAGTTCAATACTTTTTACGTTTCTTAAATCAACTGCTCCTTTTTTGAAAGAAGGGCACATTTTTCATTGATCTTTCGTGAGAAGGGTTCACTCGATTAAACTGAGGTTTCGATTGTGTTTATGTTATTAGACTTTATAAAAGCCTAAGAATAATATGGTTTTTTTCTGCAAATAGAAAAAGTAAAAAAAAATACAAAAATAAAGTATTTAATTAATCACGATCAATAAAAGTATTGGCATGTTATTTTGTTATTTACTATATCGTAGATGATTAGGACGACAAACTGCAATAAATTGCTTGAATATAACAGCTTTCTTTTTTAAGCTGAATAAGTTTGTCAGTGCAGTTGGAAATTTCATAAAATAGACACTCATAATAATTGTCAATAATTCGTGCAGTCAGAATAAGTCCCATTCTACCTGCACTCGATCTCATCTTTAACTCCACAAACAAATTTCTTGAAATGTTTAAAGCTTTTATGAATCGTTGGTTGTAAGAATCACATTAAGGCTGGGTTGTATTATGCTCATCTCTTGTTCAATAATATCATATGCTGCTGCTTGACTGCTCTTTAACCTTCAACCAAGTTTTTTAACATCAACATCTTAAAAGTCAGTTTTGGAAGCTTCTACATAATACACAACGATCAATCACTAATTTTGTAATGACCATGTGCAAGAGTAGAAATACCATCATCAAAAATAAATCTTTTATCATCAAATGGATTAAGCCTCATTTTAATTAGTTTTACAGTATACACTACATGATTTTTGCTAAAAATTTGATTTTAAAGAACATTTCTTCTTTTGTAGGTTTTTAAAGCATTCACATACATCTCAAAATCAAAGTTCTTTTGAACAACTTGTTTTTAATGCCTTTTGTATTTGATTTTGAGCAAATCATTTTTGCTTTAAAACCCACAAATTCGGATATGGGTAAACCATTCTATTCATCTTTAAACTTGGCCATCACTTTCCTGTTTTTTGTCGAATAAAGATAGTAAGTTGAGGAATCTTCTTATTTTTCCGAACTGAATTGCAACTTTTGCTGGTTGCATAATGATAGTTTCGTCCGGGAATAAAATGATTATGGTCTCTTACTTTTTCGCCTTCATCATTAAATTTTGATTTACACATGTAACATTGCATTGCATTTGCAAAATCCACTTCATCACTTGCATTTGTATACATTCTTTCGTGTTTTAAAGATTTAAACAACTCCTTTGCTTTTTTCTTTAATGGCATCACTAAGTCATAAGTTGCATTCTTTGATCTTTTGCATTCATGAGCAGCAACTTTTCCGTCATATCCAATGGTTACATAGGAATACAAACATGGTTGCAGTTGAAATAGGCTTCAGTATGCTTTAAAAGTCAAAGTATGCCACAAATGGCATTCTCATAGTATTTGAATATTCTTCAAATTTTAGTATTGATTTAATTCAATTCAACTCAGTACCCTACAGTCAGCAATTAAATGCCATATGGCAGGGGGGTCAAGCCCATTAACCGGAGAAAGCTCCTACATCATTTGCGACTTAGTCATCATTGTTATATTGAGCCCGAATTAAATCTGAACTATCTTCAGGAAGATTATTTTGACGTCTAATCGCATTTTAAAAGAAAGACCAATAGTAAGCATCCATATTAGCACGAAGCTTAGTCAGAGGTGATTATGCCTACTTCTACAATGATTGTTAGGCATGTCGATATGGGAGACAAGATGTTAATTAGAAGGTTGATTAAAACATGTAAACAAGCCCATAGATAATTTTTCTCGTCTCACCCTTAATGGTTCCCAATTCAAAGAGTTAGCTAAAGGGATTTAGCAAACAAACATTTGCAGGTTTATGTGATTTGCACATAGTATCATGCTGGTTTCTTGCTGCTTGTGATCTGAATCCTTGACCACTTCTCAAACAAAAATGTGACTTCTTTATACCATCGTTGCTCAGCAATCGATTAATGTTTTTTTTAAAAAATAATGATCATTGAATAAAAATAAGTTAATTTCTTGAGTTCAATTCGATTTACTGAGCAAAAGAGGAACATGTTTTGCATTATATCCAACTATGTCAATTTTTAAGTCATTTGCTATCTTAAAAGCATTAATCTGTAGCAATGTTACTGGATATTTCAACATTGATGTGTCCAATTTATTTTAAAACATTTTATACTTCGAAACACGACCCTGATGTTTAATCTGCTTATATAACTTGGCAAGAGCACACCATAGAAAACATTTGTTGTCACTACTTGCTATCTTTAGAACAGCACCTTTATTCAATGTTAACTTAGGTAGTTCTGCTGAACACCCTCCTTTATGAGTTTTGAGTTGCTTTTACTTGCCAACCAGATCCTTTCTGGACATAGGCTTTAATGCTATTGAATATTTTTTAGATAGCATGTTGAATTTACGTTTTTATGTCACCCACTGACATTAGTAATACCACATTACTACAAAAATAGGCATCAGCTGTATCCTATTGAATGAAATAATTGCCTTGATCATCAGTGATTGTTTTTAATTTTTCAAATTGGACATTTAAACAAAGTTGAAATTGAATTCTTGCTTTAGAAGGGGTCATCATTTGTTTTAAGTCACTTAGTATATTCAGACTTATTCTGCTTAAGAACAGTGCGGGATCAAAAATACCAGTAGCATTTTCGTGTGATAGTTCCAATAACAAATTTTCAAACCCCCATCTTTCAGGCTTAAAAAGTGAATTGACAGAAAAGAATTTAAACTTATGGATTTTGTTAATGTATCTTTCCAGTTTATAATGAGAAACGTAACTGTTTACAAAACTCGCATTTATATGTGCGGTCAGCATTAGTACTATAACAAGTTAAATAATAGTTATAATAAGTGATAAATGAATCTTAAAGTTATACCTATTTTTCTTCTAAACTTTTGGAATGTCTTGCATTGCAGTAAATAAATAAGAAAATAGGGGAACAGGGTAGCAAGCACCCTTATTAAAGGCATCTCTGTTGTACTGCTTTCTAATATCTATAAACCACTCAGTTGTACTCTTATTCAACAATGCTTTTAAATTCCAGTTTTCTCCTATCTCGCAACAATATAAAGTGCTAAAATCACTAGGCTTTTGGGTAGTTTTCTGTATTGGAGAAGTTAACCCTTGTTTGAGCCATTCTTTAATTTTGCTTTCATCTGAATTCACTAATAGCTGTGTCGTGGATTTAACTTTTTTCCTTAGGGCGACTACAGTAGCCTCACATATTGCCTCGACATCTTGTCTTTTTAGAGCTCTTGTTGTATACTAGGTACTAATAAAACTTCCTCATCAGATTCACTCAGTGATCTTGTAGTGCACCCATATGGAAAAATATATATGGAAAATATATTGTATTTTATATATGGAACATATACTGAAATTGGCTCAATTCCATATATATTCCATATTTTGGCATATATTTTCCATATATTATAATTTTGGCTAATATATGGATAATATATTATCCATTTATGCATTCTTGATGATAAATTATGTATATACTGGTCGAAAATATAATTTTAAGAGCAAATCTAACAACCTGTCATTTTCCCCTCACAGATAGCTTACATGGACGGCTTATTTTAAGTTTATTTAAGACTTTTTTGTTCTTTTCTACCTTTTTTTAGAGTGTATACCGGGTGGTCCATTTATCATGATTCGTTCAATTTCTTTTAAAATAAATAGTGAATCGTAAAAATTATTATAATGAAAAATAATAATTTAAACTTGCCTTTTAATTTACGTGAAAAGTAAAGGGCCTTCCAGACCCCCTATGGGGGATCCGGGGGATTCCTTTCGGAATTTTCAAGGGGACCCCCCATTTTTTGCAAATTATGAATTTGCGCTTAAAACAAAATAAGTTTTGTCCATAAGATTTTTTTGGTATAATTTTAGATGTTGCTTTAATCGATGTCCGAAATCGAGTAATATGCCATGATTTCGGACATCGATTACAGCAACATCTAAGATGATGTCAAAAAATACCTATTTAAGACAAAACTTATTGTGTTTTAAGTAAAAACTTGGGGCTCCCCATTTAAAATTACACAGGGACCCCCCAGATCCCCCGTAGGGGGACCCTTTATTCCTGCATAATTTAAAAGCTCAAGTTGGTATTATTAATCTTGATAAAAAATTTTTTTGAATCATCTTAGATGTTGCAGTAATCAATGTCCGAAATCGTGCAATACTCTATTTAGTTTTTTCAACAGGCTACCTGTTTAAAAAAGTCAATGGCATATTACATGATTTCGGACATCGATTAAAGCAACATCTAAGATAATATCAAAAAAATCTTTTAGACAAATGGTATTTTTTTAAGCACAGATTCATAATTTGCAAAAAAAAATGGGGGGTCCTATTGAAAATTCCAAAGGGATCCTTTGGATCCCCCATATGGGGACCGGAGGGCCCTTTCCTTTTTATGTAATTTAAAAGGCAAGTTAATATTATTATTTTTTATTATAATAATTTTTACGATTTACTATTTATTTTAAAAGATATTGAACGAATCATGATAAATGGACCACCCTGTATATTATTTATCGTATTCTGCGGATTATCATGCATAAAGGCTCAGTTTCCCAACTTGCCCGGATAATCGGGATGTCTACCGTATACCATAGAAAGAAATTAATTCTTGAACATCGGTAGATGATAGTTTGGGCGTTATGAGAAAGTTGGAGTTTTTAAATATTGGGAAATTAATGTAGGAAATTACGACGTTTTGTGAAGTAATTTCATCTGAAAAAGAGTGATGCAAACTAGAGTGGAAAGGTCTCATTTGCGCTAGGAAAAATCTCGGTTGTAGTGTAAAGTGCACGAGTTATCTAAATCTGGCCTAATTTATGGTTGACAAAACCCTCTTCTGGCAAATTAGAAATTAAAACTGACTTTCGCTAAAATGCATTTCTGCTCATCCATTTTCTTGTCATACGGCGTTTGTGTTAAATGAGGGCTGTATGCGTGCATGTACAGTACGTGTGTTTGTAAGTTTGTGGATTTCGAAGGAACTCTGTCATTAATTGTTTGTCCCTGATTCTCATCTTTGTCACGATGTCTTTCTCAGACGGTGCTAGATTTTTTTTCTGCCCCATTTCGAGCGAACTATCTAATTAAGCAACCAATGGGGGGCAGCTGCGTAACTGCATTTTGCGCTAATTAATTCCACCTTGCGGAATGGCGTTTGCTGCACCATCTTCATTCCCATTTGCTTTTCAAAGCTTCCATTGAAATGCTTCTGGACAAATTTGAAAATCCTCCGGCTTTTGTTCAAATTCTATCCCATTGTGAGTGCCATCAATAGGCACGTGCAGCTGCTTAAATTTCAAACGTACGAGCTATTGATTGAGGCATTTTGAGGTATTCATTTTGTAAAATATTAGGCTGCTTCAACCACTGGCCTATGCATAATGCTCGGGGATTTTTTTCTACTTTCAGATTCGAGCGAATCCTGGCGATTATGAAGACTTGAGTAGACCTGTCCGATCCATTCCAACCATTTGATGACTATTTCAAAAGCAGCCCCGTCTGGTTACGAAATTCGTCCTGAGCAATTATAGCGAGAAGGTAAGATAGCTCACACATCTAGCATATGTGAGTGATGCCAATAAAACCGTACAAAACGTTAAAAGTACAGGTAGTAGTTACCTTTCATTTGTCAGATGATATTCGTATATGCGTACGTACAGTATACCTATACGTGTACCAGGGGGGAAATTCCTGCATTGTTCTTAATTTTAAAGTAGGAATTCCTGCTTTATTCCATTGGGAAAACAAATCACTGAATTTTTGATATTTTAAATTCTGCGCTACAGTTTTAAATACGAATTCAATTAATTTTTTCATGCATTTCCGATTATTTGTATTTTTACTCATAAATAGTATTCCCAAAGCGGTTTGTTTGTTGTTTACTGAAACGGAGTATACTATCGTTACTATGCACTATACAAAGCGGCCACACGGTGAATTCTCTGTTGTACATATCAATGAACGAAAAATTTTACGATCTTTGGAAATCAAATTTAATAACAATAGAGATGTTTAATATTCTTTGAGAAACAAATACGCCTTCAGCCAAGCGTTCCAGGGTAATACGACAGCTGTTATAAATGGAGTATTCAAATTTTCGAAGATTGCTGGACCGACAGTGAATCTTTAGCGGCATCATTAATCCATCAAAAGTGAACAATTTCCAAGTAGCACTGTGCAAAACCGTGAAAATTTCTCTCATGGAGGTCGGTTTTTCATCATGGCTACTTCATACATTTCGCTGTTGTTAACGGACTTATCAAAGATAACCTTATGCGATTTCGTCAGTTCCTGCCAGAACAATTATTTGTTCAACGGCGCTTATTATACTAATTTCCAAAGTGAAAATATCCGTCGCAGGAAGTGACGTCATGAGTCACGCTCACTACAGTGTAGGCGTGTTCCTTCCTGCGATCATGACCGCTACGCTTCGTTGAGTTTTTGCAGTGGAACTCGTATAAAGACAATCAGGTGGCTGGATGAAAACGCAAAATTTTGATTGGACCTATTAATCGAGGATTGCTATTGCTCGATTTCGATCGGACTTGACAAAGAGCGAAATGTGGTTCATCGTATAGTAAAACCAGTCCAACCTTTCATTTCGTCAGCTGCTTCCTTCAAGTAGTTCACCACTCATCCAAGCTGAAGTGTTTCGGTAGGTAACTGATTGTCCTCAAGTTGCTTTCAACTCTTCTTTAAGGCTCGTGCCGGAAGGGGCGCTTCATAAACCAATGAGAGAAAAAAAATCTGACGATGGTTTTATATAATGTATTCCGTCTATGTATCCGGCCCATGATTTCTCCGAGCTATCATTGCATGGTTTATCCCACCAGCTTTATCCGTACAATAATTTATTCATAAATCTGTGTCTAACTAAGCTCTTAAATTCTAGTATTAAATGCAGAGTCTTGTGTGACAAGAGCGAGGCTATATTATGCGGAATCCCATATGGCAGCTACTTTGTCATGTAACTCATAAAATACCCATGACAGCGTAAGGGCGACGTTTTTTAAGGATGGCAAAACCCCTCTAGATTAAAGTTAAAAGGAAGCTGCGATGCTCATACGCCACTCTTATCGGAAGACTGAAGCCAGGGGCGTGGACAATCTGCCACATTGGTAGTACCTCAAGATCTGCCAGCACCCTTTAATCATTGATTTTGCATTGCGAGAGAATCCATGGCTGTGGCCAATCCGCCATATCGATGCAATCTTTTAAACATGGTTGCTAGGTTGAGCAAAGGGTTGCAGGAGAATTTTATCGTGCCGAAGTAGCCTACTTTGAGTTTGACGGAATATTTCGTGGAAAATATTTCCCGAGATTATACAGAATCTAACGTCTCAAGACTTTTCGACAGATTAGAATTATGCAAAAGTTTCGACTATAAAGCCGGTTTTCAGACAATAGTGCAGAAGGTGCGAGTACAAAGAATGCTTACTTTCGACGTGCTTGATGGTTTATGTGCATCCATGGCTACACTTTTGACCAATAGTGATCTGTGTGCCACTCTGTCTTAAAAATCTGCTGTCGGATTTTCAAAAAAGAATGTTACAAACATTCCAAAAAGCATTCTTTGTGCTCGCGCACCTAGAGATTCTATTAAAGAACCTACTTTAAAAGTTCAGCCAGAGCCATGCACGTTCTCCTCGGAACGCTTTTAGTCGAAGTTTTTGTCGAGGCGGTCTTGTTTACATGACTTTTATGGAAGTAGATTATGGCTCGACACCCAGTGCCATTAATCATTTTGGCTTTCAGAGAAACACGTAGAACGCCCTCGCATTTCCAATGGCAAAGCCAGCTCCTCTATAATGGCTTCTTGCATGCCCATAGATTTCGTCGTGCTCGAAGCGCGTTGCTTTCGCTCTAACGTGTAATTTTAATCGAGCCGTAGCGCCTGAGCTTAGCGAACTAACTTATTAAACCCAATTCAATTCGATGCCTCCTCGTATATCGCGAATTGACGTTTTTGATTTTTTTTCAGGTGCCAGGCATGCCCCATCCCTCGAATGAATCATGTTAGCGTGGTGGCTCCGTTTGGTCGCATGGACGCACTTCTGTAAGTGGTATCTCTTTAAGTTCAATTTTCGTCACGTGATAAGCGATGAATTAGCCCGTGTAGTAGCTAGTTTATTCCTCGAAACTGCTCTTCGGCGTATTTCCATCGAAGGCCGGAATTTCGTTTTATTAGCTCGATATCGCTGGTGCGCACTCACCGAAACTAGCCGTCTAAGCTTCCTCGCACGCAGGATTTCCTCGCCTATTACGCTCGATTCTGCAGTTCCGTTTTCGATTAATTCGGCATTTTCAATTCCAAAAATCCCATTCGCTACAAAATATGAAACCTCCTGTTCGACTAAATGGCAAATCCTGTTAAAATCGGGTGACGCATTCGAGCGACCATTGAAAGGATGTACGGAAACTGCTGAGATCCTGCGGGCCTGGGCTTTTTTTTTTTAACGAGGATACGTTCGTGCCACCTGCGGACCTTTTCAGCAGTTTTTAGTCGTACATCTTATGCCACTTAGATGACGAGATGCCCTGCTGCGGTTCCCAGCTGAGAAAATGGTGTAGCGTATGCTTTCGAGAGTAAAAGGTCGGACTCGAAGCATCCGATCGGAGTCAAAATTCTCAGGAATCCCGTGTCTTATACTCGTCGTGGTTTGACCAACGGATGGACACGTACGGTTTCAGTCGTTCGACGGCTGACCCACTGCCATTTGTGGAAATTAAAGAAAACAGAATGAATCACACATCCGAATAATCTTGGACTCGATAAGAACGAACACTTTTATGCATCGTGTGCAAAAACGTTCGAGGCGTAGTTGAAATTAGTATTTTGGAAAGGGTTTGCTCTGGCAAATGGCTCGGTTGATGCGAAGTCAAAGAAACCCACTATCGAATATTGCTCCTTTTATTATTATTTTATTTGCTTACAAGGAAAACATTATTGCTTTAAAGAAGAATTGGCATGGCTTCGAGTTGAAAATTCCTGCAGATTTTTGGGGTGGCTGGCAAATTTCTAAATTCATCCACGACATTTCAATATCAACGGATGTGATGAAAGCAACGATGAGCGGAATTTACGAGCTCGCATACATGTAAATTATACGCTTGACCAAAGAGTGATCGTCTGCATCGAGCATCGCGTTTCTGCTAAAAACTGTCCTAATTGCAACGTGTGCTAAATGACTAGTAATTGCGTTTGATTCATTGTTCTTTGTTGCGAAAGCGGATCCGTGAACGCCCTGCGCTTTGGCATATTGCCCTCGAAATAGGACACGCCTTATGTGCAGTCGTCGAACGGAACCCTTCTAAGTATAATTAGGCAAAATTTAGGCGCAGCAGGCTTCGAGCCGATAGAGCATTTGGGAAGAACGGGAAAGAATATCCGAATTAGAGTAAAAAATAACCGAGTAAAGCCTCGACGTCGCGTAGGCTTCCAGCTCGATTTCGGCATAAAAATAGCTCGATCAATCGATAATGGTAACAATGTTTTGGATTTCTGTAATGCGTGAAACGGAAGTGGGGCTCGGATAAGAATATGCACGCGTGAATGTTGGAGAAGCATTCCATTATTGAGGGAAAGATTTGACACTGAGAGATTGACAAGGGCTTGAAATAATCAGAATGAGACGCGAGAGCGTAACATCGGGATAGCTAGGTGCGCGAGGCGTACGCCAGAGTTCTTTGTTCCCGGCTGCACCACGTTGCGAGCTCTTCCCTGCATCAAGATTCCTTTCTTGGACAGTCTGGCAAAAATAACGCAGCTTTCGACCAACTTCGGAAGACTTCCAACGGCTTGCCCGGAGAAAAATTAATTGTTAGTTGAACATGATCTCGTGATAGATATTTTCCTTCGCTTTGTTGCGTTTGAGAGCGGCTCGGGGCGATCGAGATGCCCATGAGCCAATAATTCATCATATTTAGTCGAAGCTGCATGGCGTTCCCTGGGCGAGATGCTTGGGGCTTATTTGAAGAATATATAGACGCCATGTTGTTACCAACTTTGTCTTTTTATCCGCGCCATCTCTATTGATGTGTTTTTTTTTCCGCGTGCAGCTTTTTATCAACTGTTTGACCATTGTCGTTGCGATAGAAAATACCAAAATCAATATTAATACCCCGAATCAGAGGCAGCGAGATCACAACGATGGCGTCTAGGGATCAACTTGATCAGGAAAATTAGTGTCCAAGATTCCAGTTGCTAGATAAACTATTTCTGGCGCCTGTACGAGCTCAGCGAGGCTAATAATTCGGTGATTTTGGTACCGGTACCTTAAAAAAAATTGTAGCAAATCCAGGATGAAAATCGTAAATACACGTTGATTTGGTAGAATTTATGTGTAGCCAGCCTTTCCAATATACACGTGCATGCCCATTTTGTCTTTTGCGTGTTGCCCTATAATGCCTGCCAGCGGCTTTCTCCGTTTGATCATGAAAAGTAACATTTATTTTTCAGCATCTGAGTGCGTCGGCACGCCATCTCTGTTCCATATTTTCATTTATTTATCGTTATTCTTATATTAAATGCATGTAAGCTCTTCGGTGAAAGTAGAAAATAAAAATAATCCGCGATCTTGCAGAAATGTCTGTATTTCGTACTGTAATGATGCGGATTAGCCGGCATCGAACAGTTCCCCTTTTAGGGGATTATGTTCAGATGGAGAATCAGTTCTTCGTGGGCATTTTGGTGTGGAAAAGATGGTGAAATCCGCTAAATTTGAAACAAAAAATCGAAACTATTTACTCATACTTAAAGTCGCATACACTTGTATATACATGTACAGTATAATGCTCTGTGAACGAGATAGTGAGGTCAATTCATTTCGACATTAGCCAGCATCTGCATCCGCCACAGATCAGCTCTCCACCTGGTGGATTAATTGGTAAACACATCATGGATGGATTGCTGTGCAATTCTCCAAAAGCGTCATCTGCAGATAGTTGGGGATGCGGATTGACAATTTCATGCCATATTTTGTTCATTTTTTACGAAAGCGAGGAAGAAATTCAGGTCATTTTACTTACGGTATATATGGAACGGGCGTAATTCCCCATTGCCTACCCCCAATTACATTAAATCTTATATGAAGTTATCAGTGAGAATAGGCCTAAATTGATTTCTTCCCGTTAGATGCATTATTCACTGTTTTAGGTATTTATTATAAAAATCCCTTTTTCATTCAATTAGGTTTCATTAAATATTCATACGCTAATTACGCGTATAGCTACTCGAAAGCAGCGCTGTCAAATAGTATTTCTAATGCTTCAAGGACACGAATTAGGTTTTCCACTGATTATATGGGAGGGATTATTTTCTAAGAGATTGGATATACGAGGGTAATGATGCACTAATGTACTTTAGTTGTGATTTTAATGGGCTGCATCCTTATTTACCGAAATTTATAAAAATCTATAAGAAAGGATTACTAATTGGGGTAATGGTTTTGCTCTTCTCGGTCCCATTATCAACCTCTTCAGTCCTACCTCGCATAATGCGTTCAGACAAAAGATATGAGATTAATTTCTTATGAATATTTATTAGTTGCCACACGCCCTCTCTCTTCATATGTTACTGTATACTTTTAGAAGATGGCCTCCATTTTGTACCTGCCCCATTCGACTGCTCATTTGCGGTGTACACCTGATCATCGTCCAGATTTCTATTTAGAAAATATCTTATTTTTAATTAAGCTCGTGGAATACCGTGTCCTTTATTGTTAATTACATTCTTATTTGTCATTCTTGGGGGGGAGGAGATGCTCTTCGTACGGTGCAGAATCTGTTGTTATCATTGATTTAATTTGTATAGTAGATGGTGTCACTGAACCAGTGTGATCGATACATTTGCCACCAATTTTCCCCTTTAGAAATGACGTTTAATTGCTGAGTTTGAATCTCTGTTTGCGCAGTTTTCAAAGCTCCGTTCCGGAGTGGCTTATGCTGTAGCTCGAGACATGCGTCTAAGTACCGGCAGTATTTCTTTTTTATGCGCCTACATATTTGGAGTTGGGTATAAAGAAGAAGGCATTTGATAGTAGTTAATTCTTTGGTTTTGAACTATCATCCATCAAGTGTTTTTAGAGACAGCTGCAGCTAATGGGAAAACTAGAAAAGTAGTGGTCCGTTCTTTCTTATAGGTTTATGTTATTATTGCTTATACCCTGATACCTAAGCTTGTAATCCGCGCCTTTTACTAAGTCTTTACGAGCAGCAGACAGGCAAGAAAAATGGCTGAAACTACTTCTATATACACTATAAGGCCGCATGCAACATTTACTGTCGATTCGTTCGTTTCAAACTCAAGTTACCTGGAAGATGTTTACCTTAGAAAAACTCGATTCTTTTTAAAAGGCGTCACTATGTGTCATTCAGTGAAATTTACAGTGCAGTATGTCACCAATGTTGCATTTGGGAGGATTTTCTGCTAATTCACGTCTGCATCCATTTTCTCGCTAATGCGCATTAATAAAATATCATGAATAAATAGAAAGCGAAGTAACTTTGAGTACATCATGGAAGACTTTTTTGTTCATCCTCACGAATGCCCGCTACAAATGTTCATCCACGCCTGATGTCGCTGTTTGACGTCATAGCTTCTTTAGTTCCTCATGCATGTACAACTATACACGTATTCCACTTAGCCTACACTTGACTCTACTGCCATTTCTTACGATTTTGAATGCATAACGCAATTTATACGTTACTTTCAAGGTAAAAAAATTACCGTCAATTTAAAAAAAAAACCACACAATCCATAAGGGGAAAATCAGAAACATACATAATCTTAAACAAAAACCTTCTTTTTCCCAGCGTTCATATACAGTATCCACGCAGCATGGGCGGGCCCAGGTGACTGGACCAGGGTATGCTGAGAATCAGGGTTGCAACCCCCTCGCGCACCGCCAACCC
>JAQGBX010005324.1:0-13866 GCA_034698745.1 Megaphyllum sjaelandicum
CTATTGTCACGATTTGTCACAAATTCAGCATACCCCCACCCCCTAAAGCCGTGACATCATTTCTGGATGGCCCCTAACGTATAAATTGTTTTTTGTTTTTTTAAATATATTAAACTTGAAAAAAGTGGATTGGATCGCGCGATAGAATCCTCTTCGCGAAAATGTACGAGATTTCGAAGATAAAAAAAAAAGTGCGTGACATTCGCGTGTTCAATTTCATAATTCAATAGTTCACTCATTATTTAAAAAATGAAGACGGAAAAATATGCTTTTGTCAAGTGTCGAGACATATGAGGAAATATAATTTTAGTATACTGTATATGTTGAGGAAAAATTGAATTAAAAATTGCGTGACTTGCGAAATCCTCAGCCGTTCAAGACTCGTTTTAGTAATTGCTATCGTTGAATTAGGCGGTTTCGTTAATTGACATCACTATAAACAATAATTAATTGCGAGAGATAAGCTTAATGGTCGGGATTATCTTGCAGCGCGCGACGATCCAAACTTTTCGAAATTAGTCGGACAGTGCAGTATGTCAGTGATAAAATTTTACAAATCTCGCAGCAGTTGTTTCCACAAAAATACCATTCCTCGTATACTCGTACTATGACCATCTCAGACTTAATTTTATGGATTGCCCTCGCGCGTAACCTATTTCATTTTATCGTGCCCATCAAATTCGCCGAGGAAGTTTAATTTAAAAGTTGCATTTTACTACTTCAATTAAAGGAGTCTCATAAACTGAAGCTACGTTATTATATGGCTATATGATAAGTATCATCGGTTGATGCGCCTATACTTTAATTAAAGCATGTGTTTTTTTTTAAATTTTAGTGAGGGCCACTCGGGCTTCATGGTCAAAAATCAACTTTAAACCCATTGTAATCATTTCTATTTTTCGATTCTGTTGCGAAACTATTTTCATGACGTGCATTTTACCCTCGCATGAGAAAAATTAATCTTAAATTTACGCAGCACATTTTGAACGTTCAGGGACGACTATTTTGAAGATAGGATTGAATTGTACACGAATTTACACCCGCTAAAACTATTAAAACTATTAAAAAAAATCATTTTTTTAAAATATAAGAGTTGTCCACTTTTCTTAATGAGCACGGAATTAAATATTTCTTAACTTTACACGGTGTTATGTGGCATTTTCTAATCAAAATACGCTCAGAATTTTATAAACAGACTGCTATTAAATATATTTCCCGAAACGTTTTTTTACAAATTCTGAAATTGAGATTTTCCAAACAATTTTCGGTGATATTCTCACAGCTTTCTGAAATACTTCAAAAATAGCATCATATATTTTGAAAATCTTTTTTAGACATTCTGAAAATATTGTGATTTCCTAACAATTTTCGGTGATATTCTCACAACTTTCTGAAATATTTCAAAAATACCATCGTATATTTTGGAAATTATTTTCTAAAATATTTTCCGAAAATTTAAAAATAACTGTGGCTGTAACGCATTTAGGAGTGTTGCAAAACGAAGCGTTGTTCTTGTTCATACGATGAATTCACATTCGTTCTGTCCTCTGGCTTTTTATGTATACACGAAGGCTATAGGAAGAACAGCAGAGACTTCCAAAATCAGTGATTTTATAATTTATTTTACGTCTATTTTATTTAAAACCTGCATTTCCCGCGCATCCTCTCCGCCTGACTGTTTGCAAATTGCATCCTTAAGTCTTTTCTTGTGAATGAAATATAGAATCAATGATAGCGCTGCACCCGTCATGGAAAATGCTGACGTCATTAGCAGAGTTCCCAAATAACTTCCGGTGGAGTCCGTTATGAATCCTAGAAAAATAATTAAAAATGTTCATTTTTGCCTCAACATGACGCAATTTACCACTAAATTTACCAAATTTGGCGCCATGGTTCTTGTGAGAGTTGCGGGGTAAAATAATGACCATCATTTATCTGGCCGTATATGCAGATACAGTTCATTATTTAGATGTCAGGTATATACTAAACTCTACCCGAAAGCACACAATATTTAATACATGTAAGTTCAGAAGTTCAGCTATGCCCAGTTGATGATATATGACCATGTATGGCATTTTCAACTGCATGGGACCTTCCTAGATGAGAAAGCTCAACAATGACACGATAAGTCGTATGCGGATATTCATATCGTTATTTTTTACACCACAAAAAGGAGTAAAATGAGGTCAACATTTAATAATATTGGGTCATACATGGCACTTTCCTTAAAGGTAGTCTTGAAAAATCCATGTCGCTCGTATACAATTTATGCATAGATCATGTATTCATCAATGCATGGCTGTATTGTCTGATCAGTTTGTCTGTTCATACAATATCATATATGACCATATTTGTGGAACTTTCCGACTAGTTACCTGCAAGTGGCGGCGCCATGAATCCTCCAACGCCGACGAAGATAAGGCTGTAGCCAAGGACGATGGGCATTTCCAGTCGTCCGAAGACCCAGGCCAGTTGTAGGCGGTCGGCTACCGTCTGCTGACCATTCAAGAAGCCCCAAGCAAAGTTGTGCACGGCCACTACCCACACGCGATCGCTGACTAGGAAACCCAAGATGACCAGCGCATTGCACGATGCCACCACGCAATTGTGCAGCGGAGGGGCGATGCGCCCGGACACGAATCCGGCCGTCGCCCTGCCCAGAGTGCTGCCGGCCGCCATGCCCACCACGGCCACCTTGAAATGGTTTTTATGCGGCAGGATATCCTTCCAGAAGATCACCACCACCGAGGTGAACATGAAAAGCATGGTCGTGCAACCGGAGATGCACCAGAAGCGGACGTCTCTCATGTACTGCTTGGGTGACGACTTCCGGTTCTTAGCGGCATCACCTTCGTTTTTGGACAATCCTTCCGCGTTATCCTTTAGCAGTTTCTTTGCGATTGTCCCACCGATGCTTCCAGTCTCCTCCGCCATGGCCTCTTGTGGACAATTATTGGTGGTTGCACTACCATTGACTTTGGTATCTTCCTTCGTGTTCTCCAGGGACTGGTTCGTATCAATAGTGGTCACTTGCAGAAGGCGCTTGTTGGTAGCGTCACCGTTATCCACGTCCTTTTTGGACGACTTCCGGTTTTTAGTTGTGGCAATTTCGCCACTTGGGTTTTGCCATGGCCACCTCTTGCTCTTTGTCACGACAACGCCTTCGCTTCGTGTCTTCCATGGCCACTTCCGATTCTTGGTTCCTTCCTGATCTCGCTCCATATTCTTTTGCGGCAGGGATAGCTGCTGCCTCTTTTTGGGGACCTTGAAGACCAAGGCTCCGCATAAGCAGATGTGTAGGGTAAGTCCGGCCTGGATGACCAGAGAGCCGCGCCAGCCGTAATCGTTGATCACGTACTCTGTCATTAGGCCGACGGTCATCATGCCGATGGCCGAAGCAGAGTACATGATGCCGGTGGCCACGTATAGACGCTTGCAGAAGTACTTGGATAGAGAGGCTTGGCAGCCCGTCATGATGAAACTGGCGCCGATTCCTGTGAAACAAAACATGGACATTAGATGACGTACTGGACATCGCGTCGTAAACACTCCCTCGAAAATACCTCTGATTATTCCACTGGCAAAAATTACTTGACCGATGGTCTGAGCAGGATAGATGCACAGGAACCCGCTGGACATAATGAAACCGCCGGTCATGAGTAGAAAACGTGGGCCGAATTTTCGCAGCAGGATGCTGGCCAAAGGACCTGGATTAGATAATAATAATAATTAATAAGTTTATTGAGGGAAGAAAGCCCAAAAGAAAAACGTAATATCAAAAACAGATACGAGAAAACGAGTGAATCAAGATACAAAAAGCTAAAAAATAAACCGGGTACATCTTGCACAGCTAGTACAAATCATAAACAGTCATAAACAATTACATATCATCTGGTACGTTCTCACTGAATATAAATAAAAAACAATGTGACTACTTGATTCAAGTTATGAGAAGACCTGAGCATGAACCAGATACAGTCCCGCACATATGGTGTCATGAGTTCAACTTAAATAATATCAACAAGAATACATGGTTCATAACACAAATAAGAACTGGAATTTTAACCAAGTTTTGAACGTAAATTTCATATAAGCAACATTACTCTCAGCTTATAAGTACCAAAATAGGACCTTTTATCGACAGACTTGTACGGCTGGAAGATATATACAACAATGAGGGGAATCATGTACTCTTCAAAAAGGCAAGTATCTCAGTATGTGAGAGCAAAAATCAACAATATGTGACAAGCGATATAACCTAATGGTCAGTATAGACAAGTTTAGTCCAGAAAAGCCCGGTTGAAAATCGCCAGCATCGACTGGAAAAATGCAAACTTGTTTGGAAAAAATGAAAGTTGCATGTAAGGGTAATTCCGGATTGAGAGAATATGCCACCAGCATCTTTTGGATCAAAACTTGAAACAGTGATCAAGTCTTCGCTGTTTACTCTCGGTTAGGGTTTTCTCTATCGGTTGGGATAACGCAAAACTAATCCTCGGTCGTTTGTTTCATCGGTGATATTCTTTAATAACGCAAAAGACGATTTTTAGAGTAGATCTAATGATTCCAGGTACTAAGTGCATGCAAGGGAAAATTGCATTCTGAAATTAATATGACCAACATCCATTGAAAAAAAAATGGTTCGTGTTTTTTACGCTTTTGATCGCATAAAATTTCGCAAATAATTTGGTTTCTACGCTAAACCTAAACATTTACTATCGAATATTTACGTATGATACGCGCCTTCGTGATTCCGCATAAACAAATAACATGAGGAACGAACCTCTAAATGCATATTGCATGTTTAAGAATTAATGTATACCACAAACGCCTCTCAGTTGGGGTACTCCATTGTTTTTTATGCATTTAATGGATTCAAGAATTAGGATCGGTTGTGAAGGCTGTGCGTAAATTAGGATATCCGTGTGGACGAAGCAATGCGATGAAGGGTTAGGGAAAAATGCCAAGAATAATCACAATATACAGTATAGATCCGACAAATGTCATTAAATGTTTACTTTGCTCGAATTTCTGAAGTATAGGGCCTACTTGCATTTTTTAAACTGCATTGTCGTCTTCAATTCAATTCAACTCAGTACCCTACTATCAGTAAATAAATACCATGTCTTCATTTTTAATTTTTCCAAGTTTTATGACTGCTACAGTACATGTATCTGACAACGTCACATTTATTTGATAAGGAGACGAGCTTCGTGGACAGCTCCTTCGTTTAGTCTCCAGATCTGAAAATCAAAGATGGCTTCGATTAAGCCTAATTGACGAACCTGTCAAGTTGACTGCCGCGGTGTAAGCCGCTCCCGTGAAGGCGGTGATGCTCCTAGGCTCCCGAAACTCTTGCAGGTAGATGATAAAGTAGATGTTTCCGGTCAACAGTTGACCCTGCATGATGAAGAAGGCGACGAAGGTGGCGGCCAACACCACCCACGACCAGCCCTTGTCTAGATGCGGTGGATCGGCCACTTCCGGTGCCGCTGTCCCTCCTTCGCTCGCCGCTTCCGGTTTCGCCTCCTCCATGGAATTCGGGCGTCTGAAAGGGAACGGTAATTCCTTCCAAAATGAACCGCTTGTTTTTTTCCCGAATTTTTCGGAGGTCCACCCTCCCTCCCTCTCCCCGTTTTAGCATATACTGCATATGTATTTACTTTTCCCATAGTCTCATTTTTGGCATAGTCATTGCGATGTATTTGTTCGTCCTTCTCACCTGTTTGTCCCTTATGTAGCCTAATTGACTCGATGATTGGACTCAATTTTGAGATTCTCAAAGCCTGGCTTAAAGCGATAATAAAGTACGCCTTGGCATCACATTGCATAATAACGTTTATTAAACGCTGATGCCATCATCGTGTCACATCCTCGTGACGCTAATGGAGCCGAAGGTGGCGCTCATGAGCGCGAAGACCGGAGAGATAACGAAAAACACGTGACAAATTTTAATCTCTGTTAAGTGGTTTCAATTAAAAGGAATTAGCTCCTCCATCTGCTCCTCGTTGTTTTCGGGGTGGTTTCCATAAAATTCAATACAGCCATTTAATTCAACCCGAAATTGTCATTAAAAAAATACTTGTAAAACATATTTTATTGAAAAAGAGATGGGCTTCATTCAGAATGATGTGCTGTGGTTTACGTACATGTTTGATCATCCATAAAGATGTATTTCAATGGAGATATATATTTTAATAGAGTTCCATTATTAAACTATGGAGATTTTCGAAGATGGTTACCGACATAAAAGTACACATTCTCGATGATTTTATCTAAAGGATATAGAAATAAAAAGTATTGCTTTTTTCCTGTAGAATACTGCAAAAGGAGCACCAGATGATGCGTTTTAAATTTCTAGATTTTGATGTAAAACTAAAGCGTACAAAATTTAAAACTCCTCATCTGGTGCTCCTTACGCAGTATTCTACAGGAAAAAAAACAATAATTTTTATTTTTATAAAATGGTGAAGTATTCAATGTAGATAACTTGCACGTGACGTCACGCAGCTTGTGGGCGTGGCTAATGTGATTCAATTTACAATTTTGGTCGTGTTGTGGGGTGCTTTCCATAATGCAAAATGAAATATGAAACGAATGTGACAGCACGTACAACTTATGTATAGCTAAGGCAACCATTTTTGCCACAGTGAAAATATGAAGTACCCCAACTTGTCTGTTATAGGCGGGGTCAGCACGCGTCGTCTGCTTGTGAAAGTTATCTATTGAGAATTTATTTTGGGGTTAATTTAAAAATGATAATGAGAATATTTTCGAAAAATATCCATAGTCGGACTATAGAATGCACCACTGGAGCACCATCTTTCATTTATATTTCAATTAGAGAAATGTTTTTAATTTTTTTCTAATTATAGTAAATTAAAAAAAATAACATAGTAAGTTTTCTTTCATTTTTTTTAAAAGTCTGTATAGACAAAAACAGGAATTATAGTGGAGATTCTACACACGTTCAACTGATTTATTAATATATTTACAACAATACATTTTTTGTTACAAACTCACCTTATTAATCTACTCGGAAACCTTTCTTAAACATTTCTTAAAAGGAGCTATTAAATGCTCGCACCAGTCACGTGGGCAAAAACTAAATGATGTCACGCCATATGTGTTGAACTCGACTAGTGCAACGCGATCCTGTTTTTAGCGTCTTTATAGGGACATTTTTCTTATAAATTAAATATCAGATATACATTAAACCGCATATACAAAACTTTGACCACTCTTACCTCGATCCGAGGGAGTCGAGCGCTTTTATCTTTTCGGGATTTCAGCCTGTATCAGCGGTGGTCAAGGCGGTCAACGCCTCTGGTCAGCACTAGTCATACTCTGGTCATAGAGTACGAAATTCGGATCGTTCACGAGCCATTAAGACAATTTCTTTTTATTTTTAAATTTATTGCATGTCGTTCAAGGGCGTAGCGAAGAAAGTTATCTGTTGAACTGACCCATAAAGCACTTCTGGCATAAAAAACCAAAAGATTATGTTACAAAATTTCGTCATGAGTTACTCTGTTTTCCCCCTCTTCCGCTTCATCGACTGACTCTTGGGCCGATTTGAGATGCATCCGGTCGAACGCTGATCATTTCGGCTCCGGACACTGGTCAGCAGCGGCGTCCGCTTTTTCCTCGCTGACCACTCCGGACTTCAGCAACATGACTTCTCCGTTGGCGATTTGCAGCGCATCCAAAGTTCGCAGACTTTTATTAATCTGCAACTTCAGTTCCCGACGGTGGCAAAAGTAAGCGGCCAACGAACACAACCCAGAAACTAGCATGGCGGCGGCGTAGAGAGCTAGGGTGCCATCGTAACTTCCGGTTCTGTCGGCGATGAATCCTGCAACGATCAAGAAATACGGTTATAGCAACTCATCGTATAGCAACATTTTTTTTTCAAATAATGCAGTTATCCGAGATTATTGATTCGGGCAGCGTGTGAGTCATGCCGTGGTGTCAAACAGGTTAAGTAGGCTTATCGGAAATGCTTGAGGTTAAAAAGAAGTGTTTTCGAGTTTGAAATATACGTAATGATAATGAGATATTATTATGGGACCAGAGTCTAAACGTGAAAACATTTATAGCATCATATATACCAGCACTCAAAAGGTTCGGAAATTAGAGCATTTCGGTTTTCGGATACTCGGACTGTGTCAATTAAGTGTTCTTGTTGACATGGTTTGTCTAGAAAGATGGCAACGTCAAATAAAGAGAGCATTTCTGAACGTGCATTCATGAACCGTTCTCGTATTAAAGTAACACGAGGGTCGACCATGCATGGACAACGGCGAGGCTGTAGATTGTGGGATGGGGTATAGCTAACAGGAAGCTATATTGAGAATGAGGAATATACAACTCTAGGAGCATGCATTTCCTCGCAACTTTCTGAGTAGCTATCCCGATTATCTCATTCATGATTATAACAGGAAACCTTACCTCCGACGGGCGGTCCGGCCAGCACCCCGACACTGCCGAGGGTCATGGCGAAGCCCCAGATGATGGGCATGCGCTCCCTGCCGTACACGTGGGCGATCTTGATGGACTGCAGCACGCAGAACTTGCCGTGACATGCGCCGAACAAGCAGCCCATGGCGTAGAATGACCACGAATCAGCGGCACTGGCCATGAGAAAGATGTCGGCGGAGCACACCACGCCCACGCCGAAGTAGTAAAGCAAGGGGTCAACGCGGGAGGCCACCGCTCCGGCGGTGGCGCGCCCTACGGCGCTGCCCATTCCCAACCAGACGACGAACATCCTGTAGTCGGAAGCCAGGCGCTTGCTCAGCGCCACGTCCTTCAGGAACACGTAGAGGGAGAAGCCGGCGAAGTTCATGGTCATGGCGGCCACGCTGAGCCACCAGAAGCGGAAGTCGGACAGAAAGCGGAACGGGCCGCCACCTCCATCTCGATCCGCTCCGGCGTCATTCGGCGAGCGCTTCTGGCACTTCTGGGGCTGCCGAAATACCAGGCACCCGCAGACGCAGATCTGGAGGGCGATGCCGCTCATCAGCAACAGCGATCCTCTCCAGCCGAACTCATCGATGAACGTTTCGCTGAGGACGCCGATGACCACGGTGCCTAGGCCGCCGCCGGCTGACATGATGCCGGCGGCCAGGTATAGGCGGCGCCGGAAGTAGTTGGCCACGGCGGTCAGGCAACCGGAAACGACGAAGAAACAGCCGATTCCTGCGAGCGGAAACATTAGTAATCAATAACAATTCGTCAAGTTGGTCGCCACCTGTCCCGATAGTTCATGGACTTAGAATTCGACATAATTGCCCACGAGGCCTTCTTGCGGACCGTACTTTTTGAATGGTCATACCCCTTAAAAATACGTCGTGTTAAATCGTGATCTGATGTTTGAAATTTGAAGTTGCACTTTGAAGAAGTGCGCGACGTGGCGAAGACACGCGTGATTTGCCGGAGATATTTTCTGTATAATAGCATATTGTATTTTAAAAAACGAAATGTGAGAAAACAGATTTCAGAAATCTATAATAATGTAGATGTACATGTCTATATAGGCTACACTGCATGGACTAGAGCAATTTCTCTTAGAATGCAACGCCATCTATGAGGTGGAAAGTCAAACTAAGCATTGAAAAATCATGCATGTACAGTAAAACCTGTGACCACCAAAAAAAATGCTATGTTGGTCACTGTACAAAGAATGCCTAAATTAAATTAAAATGTGGTAAAAAAAACACAAAACCAAAACATTACAGAATCATCATGTCCATGTGCATTACATACAGTATATTTATTGCCTTATTACACATTTGTTTTGTTGTTTTTTTAAAGAAAAAAAATATCAAATTTTCCTCGATTTAAATGCTTTTTGCTTCTAATGATCATGTTTTTGGTGATTTTTTTCGATCTGAATAACATGATTGGCTGAATTATTTGAGAACCACAGGGGTTAAAGCAGGATGTAAGGTGGCTCATCTGTTATCTGGTCACTTTTTAAGGCACATTGGCAATGTAAAAATTCCAAAAGAACAATAAAAGAAACAACAGACAGGTGGTCACTATACAGAGAATTTTTATGAAGGAAATGTACACTAGAGAGAATATCACTGAAAAGTGGTCCCCATTAAAAAGGGGTCACTTTTCCAGGTTTTACTGTATCTTATTCAAACTAGTCTGAACAGTAGTTTACCTCCAAAAAGGCCGTAAAATATGGTGATGTAGAGAATGGACTGTGAGAAATAAAGGATGGCGTAACTGAACCCCATGAAACCTCCACCCAATAAGAAAATGCCTCTGGCTCCTACGTATGGTAAAATCAGACTGGATAATGGTCCTAAAATAAAAAAAAAAGATCATAATGTAAACAGGAACTTAATGTCGGCATTAAATTAACTATTCATTCAGAATTTAATTATTCCCAACATGCATTCTGTTTATCCCATTGGTTGTTACGAATTTTGGATCTCGATGGAGATCGTACATTTGCATTCCTATTTCGCAAAACTGCATGATGGAGCTTGCCACTCTTTCGGTCGATCCGTTACATAATTTCCGCTTAAACGCCGATTATCAAACAAACGATTAATGTTAAATTCACTTTTGAAAGATGGTTCGTGTCCAACTTAAAAATTAGCTAATCAGCTGCAAATCGCAATGAGCTAAACCACCATTAAATGTTTGCCATCGGTGATGGCATTATCTCATTTTGATCCAATAAAAACTCCTGACTTTTTAAATTATATACGATAGAATCAAAAACAGTTTGGAATGAAATTCACTACTTGAGGCTATGAGGTGGTCGAGCTGAGCTGAGTCGAAACGGGGTTTTTTTTTTTGGTGTTGAGATGCCGTGAAGCTCGGAATTTAAACAATTTCAAATCCGAAAAAAAATCTAGCTCTATATATTCAAACAACAATAGCCTCGGGCTACAAGTATTGCCGAGTTAGTGAAACTTGAGTAATCGATTCCAATCAAAACTCGCTAAACTCGACTCGACTCTGAATATAGTTCAGCTCGCCCATCTCTACAGTATAGCTGATGTAGCTTAAATGTCTACACGTACATTGTACGCTCATACAAAAACTAACGAATTTTAAAACCAACTCACGACCAAGTAATGGTCTTGTGTTGGTTTTAAAATTCGTTATTGTTTCCGACCACTTGAAGATGTTTCCTTTAGGTAAAAACTAAGGTTAATTTCCAGTATTTTAGGAATGCTGAACGTGACTTGGAAACCAATTTACTTTCTGGCGGTGCTCGGTTGGTGAATTTCTTAATTCATATTATTACATGTATATGAATTAAGAAATTCGCCTGTTCGATTAATTCAGTGGGCGCGCCTGTTCCGAAATTTCGAAAACCTTTTATTTTAAAAATCCGAAACATTTAGATGTCACTGTGACGTCAGAAAGTGGAAAATTCCACACCTGTTTCTCGTGGTTCACTGTACAAAAACTTTATTTAATTCTTATAATACTGTACGTAGGTTGTTACATGAAGTAACAAAAGTGGTGCATAAAATTGCCTCCAGGTTATGTGTATAAGTTCAGGTACACTTAGGGGCAAAAAAGTATGTGAACATTATAAAATTTCTCGTTCACAGGTAAATGAAATTTAGTACAGTTGAAAACGCACATGTATTATATTTAGTGGCTTGCATGTATTATGTAACAACAAAACATTTGCAAAAAAATAGGAAAGTATTTAAAAAAAATTAGAAGTATTTCTCTGCGAAAAAAATAAGTATGTGAACACCCTACTATATACAGTGTATACTGGTTGTTAAGTTATAGATTTTGAAGTACAGTGTATACTGGTTGTTAGTTCAAAAAGTTCTTTATAAATGTATGGCAAACACATTGCATCAGTATCAGGGAAGGTTGGGACACAATAAACTATCAAAAGTATTCTGAATTGTCCAGACATAAAAAGGCATGGCTGATTTGTAATTCACAAAATATCCTCCATAGACTTTAGCAAGGGGATGGCAGTGGAATGGTTTTGAGGGTGTATGAAATACAGAAGATAAGGAAATTTGGAATAAGTATGATAGTTTGCAGTGTTACAGCCTTTAATTCATGATGCTGACGCAATGCACATGTTTGCCAAACAAAAGATCTTTTCGGATTTCTCAGAACAAATCTAACCTAACACCCATGCAGTAGAGGAGGGTGTCCACGTACTTTTATTGCAGCGAAATATTCATTTTTATTTTTTATTAAATGTTTTCCTATTTTTTGCAAATGTTTTGTTACTTAATACATGCAATGCACTAAATATAATGTGGGTTTTAAAATCTACAACATTTCATTGACCTGTGGACGTAACATGTTGAGTTCACATTCATGTACTTTTTTGCCAAGTGTACAGTATATGAAACATAAAATGAATTTCGTCCCAAAATGTCCCAAAAAGATGTGTACCTATACTGTATATGCAAATATTCCAAAACCTGAAACGTTTGTTTCCAAAAAAGTTCTGATAAGGGAGACTTAACCTGTATTACTTAAATGCATGTGCGTGAATAACGTTTGACCTCTATAAATATATATAGCCTATACGTTTATGTAGTTTTTCCTCTAATAATCCTTGAATTTTCTCATTTAAAAAAATATATACATATATGTTGTATATACAGTACGTGTATACATGTATAAGAATTGTGTAAAATGGAACATGAAATGAATACACTTACATTTCACGTGCATAATTTTGAGGGTTTTTTCACGCAATTAAGTAGTTTTTTTTTAAAAATGAAAATATTTGGCTTTTTGGAGAAAAAAGCGGTAACCACGTTTCTGCATTATAAGGATAAAATGTTACGCACAATTACTGTGAGTAATATTTATATAACAGGGTATTTATAAGTTTTCATTGCAGTTCTTTAACATTTTCAACTTTATATAATGTAGGCCTACGTATTTGGAGATTTGTGAGTTAATGTGTATCGTCACGTTGAGGTTGTTGAAATGAATTTTTTTTATAATGAACGAAAGGAATACATTGGCGAAACAAGTATTACAGGTTGAAAATCTGATGAGTTCTGCATATTTCGATGCTTCGTACAACAACCTGACAAAAACACGTAATTTATTTACTCCCGATTCGTCAGGGTCTTTCCAGTCTTTGTAGTGCCTTTTTTGGATGATATTTGTTTAGTTTTTCTCGCAAATTTGAGTAAAGGCTTTCGAAAAACCGATTCCGTTTCTATATGGAACGCTGGTATACGTGGCAAGCTTTCGGTGATGTCACTTTTTGCAATCCGATTTTTAATGGCGCATTCGGATGGTCAATCTGGTGTGCACCGGTGTAGGTTACAAGGTGAGGCATAAGTCTGTTAAATCGGCACTATTGCAGGCAACGTGCGCAACAAGACTTTACAGACTTTTGCCTCACCTTGTAGCCTACACCGGTGCACACCAGATTGACCATCCGAATGCGCCATGAGTACACCTTGTCATGCGCTAGCTTTTGATAAAAACCAACGGGTCAGTTCGAAAATTGTGAGCAAATTTAAATTGGATAAAACGCAGTGGAAAGTAGATAAATTTAACGAAGTGCGGGAATGAATGTTCTATGAAATTTATTGGGCATTTGCAATCTAACTGGAAATACAGTGCACATGCATCTATATCAGAAATTATCAAAGTCGTAAAATAAACCTACAATAAAACCGGATATCGTGATCTATACATCTATACTACTATAAAAGTCAAAACGCGTCCATCTTGGATTTCGTTTTCCGGAGCGATCTGACAAACCACCCGTCGGATTGCCCCCAAATTTTCCATGTAAACTCCGCTCAACCCTCCGATGGTTCTGAGGGGGGTTTCGCTCCCCCGCGCATTACCCCTTCCCCCCTGTCGAACGTTCTTTTTTCA
>JAQGBX010005325.1:0-13866 GCA_034698745.1 Megaphyllum sjaelandicum
TACAGGTCAGCAAACCAGTTCAAACCACTTACTTACAGCCACAACTGTAGACCTTAATCTACAGATTTGAGTACCCCAAATGCTCACTGATGTCGCTGACGAGGAAACATGTACATGTACGAGCAATTTTCTTCCATCGTTCTAAACCGCATACACACAGATGGCGCTGATAGTTTGTTATATAATCGCCTACTGTTGATGATGCTGAAAGTCAACCAACATTCGTACTTGCGTGTCCATAGTACGTGGGCTTGTATGCTCATTACTCACAGATGGCGCCGATACTAATGAAAAGCTCTGTTTCATAATTTTGCATGCATAATTTCACAGATGGCGCTGCATTTATTTTGATATAAATTTTGAAGTAAATTAATGGTCACAGATAACTCAGGAACTTAATCAAAAATGCGTATTTGGCACCCTGAATATCACATACATGTAGATAATTCAAAACACCTATATTCTCGAATTTCGATTGTATTTGACTATAGATGGCGTTGTAAGCCAACCAAAATAAAGTGTCTATTATCATTGTTGTACACCCAATTTACCCGCGGATGGCGCTGACGGTCGACCAAAAAACCTATTAATTGCCTCCTTGCTCTCACCGGTGTTTTGGCCACCGCCCTCTGGCGGGCGGAATTAAAAGCGCCTTAATTAAGGGGTGAAATTACACTTGTGAAAGCGCTGCTTGCGTGTTTAAACGATTGTAAATTGTCATTAGTAACAATGGCGGCGAAAAATGGAGAGACGCAGAAATGAAATACAAAAAGAGGGTCGAGAGGGTTAGCTATTTGGCCATTTGTTTGCAAACAAACGAAAAGACTGGCTTTGAGAAACGATAAGAATGGCCACCAGGGGGAGGGCTGGTGGCGAGGGTGCAACAAACTGCGCGGACGATGGCTTAATCATGGGACGAAAAGACGACCTGCAGGGTTCCCCAAGCAGCCGTGAGAAAAAAATTACAACCAAAAATACGAAAATAAAGAAGGAAATTTTAGTGACAAGTCAAGAGGAACGTGTGGGAGGGATGGGCGTGCGATTCGACGAAGGGTATCAGTTCCGGCATTCGCCAATTTGGTGCGAAAACCGCTCATTAGTAAGCGGAACCCCGTATCTTCGGACATCCCAAGAAGGTGACGTTGGAGATAACAATGGAGAAAGTTTTTTTGGATTTGTTTACGAAATTAGGAAGTGTTATTAAAGACACGTAAAAGGCCGTAACAGGAACATGTCATGATGATGTTGCGTGATGTTGTCGGGATTTCTAGTGATGCATGCTTGGAATAGTGTTTATTCTGTATGAAAATACCGAGATTAGATAACGGATTAGATAAGATTAGATTAAACGATGTTTTCTGTATAAAAATCATTGTCTCAACTGTAACCTATCCGCTAACAGTTGCGCATAATGCCCTCTAGATGGCGCTGGAAACTTGGAATGTTTAGATAGCCTGAATGTTTAGGCTCTCTATAGGAATGTTTTGTCTATTTCTGAGGCATTGCTTCAGTCTACTTCTAGGTGCCATTTTGTCGTATTTAGTAAATTCTTCATAGTTGGCGCTGGGGATAAAGGAATCACTGCAAACGGGCCAAAAATTGATATTCACCCATGGATGCTTTTGCGGTTAGTTCGGAAGATAGTGAACATAATATTTTTTTTTCTAAAAGGAAATTGGTTTCCGACCCCAACTATAGGCAAACAATGCATTTGGGTGGCGTGATTCGCACTCTTTTGTTTTAGCCTAACTGCGAGCAAATATTAACATCTATTCTGTGGGACAACAATTTCGTTGTTTTCAGTGTTTATTTATGCCGTGATTGAAATGGCCACCTGCATTGTTGTCGAAATGCACGCGCTGCTGAAAATGGGAACAAACGCTTTATGATGCACCTGGAAAATCCGACAGGTGGCGCTCTGCCTAAAAGATTAAGGATAAAATCTACCTTGCAATTAAGAGAATGGGGAAAAATGTTACCTTTGTTAAAAACTCTCAGACTCATGATCTCCAACAAATGTTCATGTATAAGACTTCTGTTCGGAACTGATGTTTTGTAATAGTAGGCCTAACTGATAAATGTACCAGTTTTCCCCAAAAAAATATCTGTTTTTCCAAAAGATAAGGAAACTTTGACAAAACTTGGTTTCCGAACTTGGAAACTCAGATAACTTTATAACTGGAAACACCATATTCGGAAAGCCATGCAGTTAACACGTTTCGAAAAGTTGCCTACCAGTTACACGTAAACCAAACTTAACTTTGTTTCCTCTAAGTTTCCACCTTTTTTATTTTTTTTTTTAAAAAACATTTTTAATTAATAATTATTAAATAAGTATTTTGCAAACTCAACGAATTTTGGGAAGGCGCAATTTATAAATAAAGGCAAAACAGGAGCATTAAGTAGCTTCCCATCATGTTTCGGTCAGCGCGAATGAAAGATGGGACGATCGACACAAATTGACCAATTGCTCCCAGACGAAATAACGTTGGTTAGCAATTATTTCTGTTATTTTTTTTTTAGATAAATTCATTCTCACGAATTTTCGCGAAATGTCTCCCAGAGGCGTTTGGCGCTTCCGCTTTCCAATTAGTTGACCATCGGTCAAATAAATTCAACCTGCGCCGCTTTACCGTATAATAACGGGAGAACATTTATATAACCGCTCAGTAATAATTGAGGAGATTGAAGGAAGATGACCGTTGGTCAGATAGCGCTTGCTCGTCCACTACTGACATTTCGACCATGTTTTTCTCGGCTGCTAATTTCGGTAATTTCGTTCCGGTTTACTAGAGATCGAGCTGACCTCACCTTTATCCCAACCGTCATTAAACTTAATGCAATTTCAGGGCCCACCTGCAAAGGTGCTCTTGTTTTACAACTTCTGGTCGTTGACCTTTTTTTTCAAAAATCTGAAAATCAACTTTCTCTTTTCGTTCGATTGGCTTCTTCAATGTGTTCAATGCCGTGGAAAAATGTTCGCTTTCGAACTTGATTGAAATTAATGTACATGTATTAAAAAGTTACCAATGATTCTATAAAATGTTCAACAAATTGAATTTCAAATATGCATTAAATATAAGTAATCAACAAAATTGATGAAGATTTAGCAGACAAGTTAAACAAAAACAAGTAATTGAGAAGATTTATTAGCTCATTGCCAAAGCATCGTTAGGCGCGCCATTTTGTAGTATGCTCTGTTGCGTTTCAGTCATAACAGATAGAGCTGAGATTTAGGAAAAGGTCAGTTCAACCTGTAAAACTTGGTGTTTTTACGCAGGTAAATTCAAACGCTGAACCACCTGGGTTTTTTAGACTTAAGTTACGTTTACTTATTCTAGGTGTAATTTAAGCAGTACACAACTTTTTTTTCTTCTTCTAGGTGTTACAGTGGCAGCGGGACGAATAGCATCTTTTTGGGTCTTTCAACTTTGACAACTCGTTGTTTTAATGGTCTGCCCTAGGTGTCGGTCGTGGGCGCATCATGCTCCACGCCCCTTCAGTTAGCCCCAACGATAAACTGCGGTTGGCCGCCAGCAAAGGGCAAACGGACAAGGTGTTGGAACTCATCGAAGGGGGCGCCACTTGCGATGCGGATCGGGTGAGTTTGACTTTTATTTAGTCGCCATCACGTTGACCAGCTGACAACTGTCATCATTTTGAGTGTAAAAGTAATCTCAGTTTAAAATAGAACATGAACCACGTGCTTTTGATGGCAGTTTCATGGCGAGTTATACAGGAACTTTTATGGCAATATTTTCACTTATCTGCAAATGAACAGTTTCTGCTTTCACGGTCAAAGGTGGCAGTACCATAGGTATCAAGTTAAGATGAAAGAAGGTATATTGTGTGTTGTCAGTTATTAGTTTCGAATTATTTTCGGCCAATTTCAGCTCGTGATATTAGCAGCCAGCATAATGGATGGCGTCATCGACTGACTGGAGAAATCCAGAATGATGCATATTTTATAGCTGAAAAACAACTTTTTTGTATATTTTTACAGCAAGGTCGAACAGCTTTACATTTCGCCGCTCATTACGGCTTTTCGGACACGGTAGCGGCGCTCATTCTCACCGGATGTGACGTCAATACGCCGGATTTTGTAAGCTGCCATCAGTTTTGTTTTTCTTTTCGGAAATGTACATGTATAATGTATATATGTAAATTTTCAATGATCAGTTCAGAAAAAGATTGCCTGTAGGCAACATTTGCCATTTTTCCCATATGCAGTGTAGAAGTCTGCCCTTTCAATTACATATTTATTTAATGAGCAAATATTATTTCAAGAAATTTTTACTATAAATTGTTAGTGAAATCAAACAATGTCGATCCGATTTTCTGTACGAAGGTTCTGTACCAAAAACCAAGATTGTACAAAATAACGACATTTAGTGACAAAATAAGCCACCAGCTTCACTTTGTGTGGATTGGTGTTATATAAAAAAAAACGTGTCTGTTATCGCAGACTTTGTTTTATAAATCGTCATTTTTTTCTTTCTTTTTATGTGTTTTTTGATAACATTTCTCAAGTTTAAGTTCACGTAATCATCAAGTTCGTACAACTCGTTCCATAAAAGTGAAAATTGCCTACTTTTTTTTTCGCTTTTTATTACGGTCTAGGGAATGTCGTTTTAAAGACTTGAAAAAGGTTCTGATTAATTTAAACCAATTCCCATCAGGTTTTACTTTTTATACGATTACGTTGTTGTTATTTTTGCTGCCTAGAAAAAGACAGCGGGTTTTGCATTAAAAAAGGTTCTTAAATTTGATTATTTCAAGGTGATCATTAAAACGGGAATTTCCCTTTGAGGTAGTTAAGACATGCCTACATAATCGAAAGAACGTTAACGAGAGAGCCGTTATATATTTTTTCTTTTTTAAAATGGGATTTATTTCAGTTTTTGGAAGATGCAAATGATCCAGAAGATAACACTCTGATATTTTTGAAGAAAATAAAGAAACGAGAAATGAAACCCAAAATGTAAATTAAATTTGGGAAAATTAAAAAAATGATAGGTTTTATGATCAAATCAAAAATTTGGAGTTAAATTCCAATATTTCTCAGCGTTATCTATTCAAATAAAAGCAGTTTTCCACAACCATTTAACCAGTTTACCAAGAAATAGTGAATTTTTTTCTCTTTTATCTTGTTCCACGTTACCCGAGTGCTGACCACAATTTTTCTTCAAAATGACTAACAGATTTCTATGAAAATAAAAGTAGTTTTTGACATCAGCGCCCCCTGGATACCACTTCTGCTAAATCATACGCCGTAGGCGGCTGGGGTCAAATTGAAATTCAGAGATAAACATTTGTCAACCTGAAAAATGATATGTTCGGGCGAAACGGGGACGAAGGTGGGCTAACATTGCCCGCTTTGTTTGCATATTGTACAGCACCAGCCAATAGGGGCGCTACGGTCGTCAAAAGGGTCACGCATTCCCTGTGGGCCAATGATCTTCGGCTTTTCGGGTCGGAACGCAAATTTGATTTGGTAAACAGGCACGAATTTCACTGTTTACTCATTTCCGGTAGTAAACTCTTTTTTGTTTTGTTTTTCTGAAAAAAACTTTCGTTTTTTTATCGAAAATGCGCCAAAAATGTGCCAGTGAGGCATGGAGGGAGCGCTTCTTCCCAAAAAATAGCATTTTTTTTTCCAGAAAAACTATCTTATTATGTCTCGTACTCCACTCAGCGGGCGACCTCTATACTGTATTATGAGGCGCCTTTTCAGCGTTACAATTCATGTTTTTTTTTAAAGTATTCTTAGCTATTTAACCTACTCAAAGTCAAGCTGTCTTCTTGTCTTGCCTGAATGCATGCTTTTACCGGAATTAATTCTTTCACGCTGGATTTGTTTTATATAAAAAAACATAAAAAATGA
Organism: Megaphyllum sjaelandicum; assembly: GCA_034698745.1. Taxonomy (NCBI): domain Eukaryota; kingdom Metazoa; phylum Arthropoda; class Diplopoda; order Julida; family Julidae; genus Megaphyllum; species Megaphyllum sjaelandicum. Next base: position 5,885 of record JAQGBX010005325.1, read on the forward strand.
TATAAAAAAGTGAACTCGTATTCAGCGTTTCAGTTCGTTGCTTTTTTGTCGTTTGTCAGACATCAATGAAATGATGGCTTAGTGACTTTTGATAGTCTGCAGCGCCATCTGTTGTCACGTGCTTTCTCTATGTAACATAATGCTCTTTTTGGGTCTTTTTGTAATGTGTTGGGAGTATGACATCACAATACTTTTTTGGCTATCGTCATTTCAGCGATTATGTAACTGAACAATCGTGCAAATTCTTAAAATGTACGTTTTGTGCTCTTGTCAGCATGTCGCAACTTGAGTGTTCGTTTGTTAAATGTAATTTCCGTAAGAATTAATTCAAAAATGATTAATGCGTTCTTTGTCCTAATTCTGATGTGCATTTATAAGACTGTTTTCTTCTACCAGAAAAATTGCTAAAATTAAGAAACACTTTGCTTACAGCATCAACGTGTTTCCATCGATTTACAATTACTTTTTTGTGAAATGAAATTTGTTAGTTTGGATTCAAAAATGGTGAAAATGGGTAATCAGGGTCTGCTTTTGCAGTAATCTATGGAAACGTAACGTTGCCTGAAAATTCTGCTACCTGTCCCTCAACTATTGAGGAAGTAATTTAATCCAAGAAAAAAATAGCAGTTTTTAAATGATAAGCCGCAGCTCACCCCGGTTTTTCGCACTTTGGCCCAAATGCTTTTTTGGGGGGTCCGAGGTCATTCCCACCCCCGCTCAGCTAGCAGCGGTGACCCTTGGTCATTCAGGCGTCTCGACCACGCCCCTCTCCTACCTAGCTTTTAATTTACCTTTTTAAGGTCTAAACTCACCTGGAATCTGGCATTTTAAAGGGGTATACAAGTAACCCCCTACAATGGTTCGGCAATATAATCTAGGATTTGCAGCGTGGGTGCAAAGACACCATTACGTTTTAGTTTTTTATTTTCGTTTTTGTTCATTTATCACATAGCTGTTCATTTTGAAATGAAAGCAGATATTTCATGGCGGCCATTTTGTTTTTAATCTTCTGTTTAATCTCGCGTGGGGGAAACGAGTTTTATGTCAGTTTTTTTACGATGATTAGTTGTGCTGTTAAAATTTCGAGAAACAACTGCTGAAATGTTTTTTTTAAAGAATGGAATCATATTTCTGACATTTTTTTAAATTAGAAATAAAGAAAAAAACGGCGTTCCATACTTGATGAAAAATCTTCCAAATTGTGCATCTCTAATACCAATAACATGTAAACGACATGTTCATTTGCACATATCTATAATCGCTTTTCGTGCCACTTAAAACGTTTTATTTTCAGAACGTTGTGTTTCCCTGAAATTAAGTCTATAACGTATGAAAGTACATGTTTTTTACTTAAGTCTGTGATTTGTAACTTAGATGCCGTGTAAAGCGTATAATTTTAACTTGATCATTTACTTGTTTTAACCAGAAATTTTCTGAAAATTATCAAGTAATTCTCAAAAATGTTAAATCTTGTTTCCTTCAACAAACGCTATTGATATCAGGTGTAATTTCCAGGAATTCGAAAATGTCAGTTTTGGCAAGCAAAATCAAGAGATAATTAAATATTTCAAGAGTATAAAACCAAAGTTTAAAATTGAAAAACTTTGTGTATTTATAAAATCTTTTTCTTTTCTTATTTTAGTCTGGTCACACTGCTCTTCAAAGGGCAGCGGCTGAAGGGCACTTTGCAATCGTCCAGCAGTTGGTCAAGCATGGTGCTCGCGTTGACCATCAGGATGACATCGTGAGTAAAAGCATTCGGAAAGCAGTCAATGGTCCAGGATACATTCGTAATAATTAAATACTATTTAATTTAACAGCATGGCAACACTGCACTCCACGAATCAGCATGGAAAGGCTACAGCCAGACCATCGAAGCTCTATGCAAGGCAAAGGCTAACATTTACATCAAAAATAAGGCAAGTCTTGGAACATGTTCTGTGCGTCTTATATGGCGAAGGGGTGTTTAATAAGATGACTGTTGCAAAAGCATTTCTTTCTAACAAAAAATCACCAAATAAAAATTGAAACAGAAAAAAAATCTATGCAACCTAACATAACCAATAAACCTTTCACAATTTTGAATCGGTAATAATATTTGTCGTAATGCACAATAAATTCTCAGATATTTCAGGAATTTATTCAGACTTTATACGCAGATTGTCGCAATTAAAATATGAAAAATTACTTTTGAAATTCAACAGGGTGGATTCGCCCCTCTCCACCTGGCCTGCCAAAACGGGCACAACCAGAGTTGCAGAGTGCTGCTGATTTCCGGATGCAGGCCGGACATCAAGAATAACGTAAGTTCTGTTTTTTAAGAAAACAAAATAATTAATATGAAATCAAAATGGCGGTTGTCATTGCGATTTTTAATATATTTCATTTACTTTTAAGTATGGCGACACTCCTCTTCACACAGCAGCACGCTACGGCCACGCTGGTGTCATCCGTATTTTAATAAGTGCAAATTGCAATGTGTCTGAACAGAACAAGGTATTTTTTTTTGCCTCAACAGGTGCCCACTTGTACTAAGTTATTGAATATAACTCGTGTTTTATTAATCATAATTACTCCGTGTTTGCCTATTTGAATGAACTTTAAAATTAAAGAAACCACTTACTTGCCCTGTTAGTTTATTCCAGCTTTAAAATGTTTGAAAATTTACTTTTTCCATGAACCCTGGAACCAGTTTTCGACTATGTCGTTGTTTGCTTTCGGTTCTCAAAGATGGCAGAAGGGTGATTCCTTTATCTGACCTTTAATTATTTTACAGAATGATGACACTGCGCTTCACATTTCTTCGGCCATGGGAAGGAGGAAGCTCACTAGGATCCTACTGGAAGCCGGGTGCGAGCAAGGCTTGCAAAATAAGGTATTGGCTCCGCTAAATCTGCCAGAAATGTGGAATAGAGAATATTTGCACAAATTCTGTAAAAAGTAAAAAGTTTTCAAAATTACAAGATTTAAGTTTTTTGCTAATGCCTTCCAGCAAGGGGAGAAGGCGTCGGACATCGCCAGGAGAAAAGATTTTGTAGAAGTCCTGGAAATCTTGAAGAATCCTCCGCCGCGCCGCTTGCCGACCCCTGGCAGTGGTGGCAACAGCAATCGCGTACCGGAAGTCGGCAAGAAGAGCCACAAGAAAAGGGATAAAGAGAGCGGCACGTCCAAAGACAGCAAGGACAGCGGCAGTCGACACAAGAGCAAACACAAGAGCAAGAAGGTTGGCCTCAAGATGACGTTTTTCACGGCATTGATCGTCGCAGATTTGGAAGATTAACAAAAAATCGTTTTTTAAAAATGCTTGTCCCTAGAGTAAACACGGCCACAGGGTGCACTTCAAGAACGGCAGCAAAGGCCATCACCAGGAGCCACTGAGTCCATACGGCTGCCACCACCATTCGTCCAAAATGATGTCGTCGTTTCCAACCACCAATCTGGACAGCCTGCCTAAGGAGCCGTTGAAGAAGGGAGAACAGTACTATCTTGACTTGGCCGGGAACATAAGAAAGGTTTGTATTTCACACATTCTCCGTGTGTTTTCCTACGCAGTGATGCTCCGAAATTATTTCACTAAATATGATGGAAATATGCCAGAAACGTCACCACCCAGAGTCGTTAAAATTACATCATGGCTGATGTCTTCGCCGAAATCTGTCCTTGATTCGAAACCCTCATCTGTCCATTGTCTTCATTGCAGGGTCCCGTCGGCGTGGGCTACGCTTGCTACTGCGCACCCTTCTTCCAACACGTCGAACAGAAGATGGAAAACGACAAGCAGGAGCTGATGGAGCACATCGACCTGGCGCACGACGACCTCAACGCCAAGATCAGCAATCTGGAGCGCCGCACGAGGGCGCAGCTGCAGACCATCAACCAGGGGGTGAAGGAAAGACTGGCCGGTGACAAGGCGGAGTGCTTGGAAAAGGTGGATAGGGCGTCCATGAGGGAGCGGGCAGGTAGGGAGCGGCTCAAGGACGAGCTCAAGACCTGGCTCAGGATGCACGTCAAGGATGTGCAGCGCCGCCTGGGGGGCGAAGCTCCGGATGAGGCGATGCAACGCTTCGAAGGTGAATTCGAATCGAGCGAAGATTCGGAGGACGACTCCGAAGAAGAGGACGAAGAAGAACAGAACGACGCTGTGCGGAGCAACGGTGACCGATTTCTCAAGGCATTCCGCCGGTCGAACGTCCAGCCACGGCGTTCCGGCAGAGGCAGGATAACCGCCGAGCGCCTATCCAGGTCTAAGTCCGAGGAGGTCATCTCGGAACGCAACTGCCTGGAGGACGGGGCCGAAAACAGGGTGGACGCACTGCGGGTGCTGGGGCGCCGCACCGGAGGGTACGGCCGCAGCCACGACGATCATCTGTGCGGAGGCGTCGCCGAGGAGATGGACAAGGAGGACAACGAGCGGTTGTACGTCACCGCCAGGGCGGTGTTGAGGGACTGGCAACCGCTGGCCACCAGTGCGGCACGAGAGGCGCGAAGTCCGGTTTGTGGCCCGGCAGCCGCCCAAAGACTACACGCGGACCATGGTACGGCAAACGTACTTCCGGACTACGGTGCCCCTAACCTGCATCCAGAAGGCGGCGCAGCAAGACTACACGTAGATGCCGGTGCCGCGAGGCTGCAACCGGTGCCAGGTGTCGCAGTTGTCCACCCAGATTCTGGCGCCGCCAGGTTGCTCCCAGAGTACGGCGTCGCCCTGAACGATGCGCGGCGGCCGTCGTTATCACCGCAGCAGGCGTCGCACTATCAGAACCTTGCGGCGCTGCACGCCACCGCCTTTTCAGCGGCGCTGCACGGTTCGCGCACCGGTTCTGCGGAGCCCTCTCAGGATCACGACTCCGGTTACACGACCAAGCTGCACTCCAGTTTTGATTCGCAGTCCAGTCCTCGGCCTCCTAGTAGCAACGGCGGAGGGATGGCGCCACCACCACTGGCCGCCCAGAGGCAACACCGGTTGCAAATGTTCGCCGCCGAGTTTGGAGACCCCAGCGAGCCGGAATTCGTGGCCATGAACCGCCAGTTCCTGGACACGGTCAGCCACGAGACGGACAAGTGGTACGAGAGGAGGCTTCTGAGCTTCGAGCGCCGCACCACCGTCGGCGGCGCTCCAGTCGTGGAGGCGAACGACGCCGCCGCGCCGCACCTGGAGCGCTACCGGGACAGAGTGCAGGAGGTGCAGGAAGCCGTGCGGGAGAGGACAGTGTACTCGCCAGTCAAGATGCTTGCGAGGACTGCGGCGCCGCTAGATGGCAAGGCGGCGCTGAGTGGGAGCGGAAACTCGTCCAGCTTGGTGTGAAACTGGGCTTTGCAAGAAGCTCGATATGTCGGAAACTACTCACGAAACACCGTTTAGGTAAATGATGCATTTCGGCTTTTTATCGCTTTGAGAATAGGAAAAATGCATGGAAAAAATAAATGATCTAGATTTTTTGACGCGATTTTGCATAATCGATTTTGAAAATTCGAAATGCTCCTAAACCAGAATTTTTGTCAATTTTTGCGTTGTGGGGCCTCAATGGATGCAGATTTTGCTTCATGCGCGGAATCATTTTTGCGCTTATTTAAATATTACAAATTCAATCGAAATCCACTTCCGGTCCCAAGCATTTCGGATAAAGGATTCTCATCCTGCATAAAATTATAGATAAAATTACATTTTTTTTTCGTTGCCTATGTCATGCTAACCTATTTGATAAAACGTAAAAATCTTAAAGGTGGAAACACACCGAAGAAACTGAAACTGAAACGTAAAACCGAAACGGGAATCCAAGTTTCCGAACTGTAAGTTCACCGGTTTTCCGAATTGGGAGTTTCCAGTTTCGATAAAGTTTCTTTACTACGTACACATGTACCTACCTTAAGAAACGCCTCGCTTACTTCTCCGGTCGATTTCAAGTAGTTTCCGCAAAGTTTTACCCCATTTAGTAATTTCCAGAAAACGACGCTATCTAGGGATTTGCGGTACAGTCGTGGACAATTTTATTTTTTGTAAGAAAAATATTCGAAATGAACTTTGTAGTGAGAAATGCTCGTAAGAAATCCGATAAAATGGGTCAAGATTACGACGACCCAGCTGGCGGCCATCAATTCCGTTATTGCTATTTTCATTATCGAATTTCATTTTTTTAAATGATCGAATAAACAAAAAGTAAACAAACAGAAGTAACTCCGGAAGCTTTCATTGTCATAGGTATGAGTTTTATGGCCATCTAAAGAGTCGTTTCAATGCAAAAAATTAAACTTTATTTACTTTCGTTTGGTTGACCTCTCGAACTCGTTTCTATCACTTTTAGTTTTGTTTATTCGCATGGCGCTGATATTCGGGTATATCCCTCGTAAGTGAAAAGCAATAAAACGTCCATTAATGAGCGACCCCCGTCATAAGCGAGAGTTGCGGTGAAAGGGTTAGCATTAACTTGTTAACGAAATTTCGTGGTGCTTAATTGTCGTAAGTCCGAACACAGGCAGTTGACACATCGAACGCTTCGATCACTCTCCGTACTTATCAATTTTTTAAGTAATTCGCATCTCTTCGCCATGCAAGTGAAATTGTTGGTATTCAGCACGATTTTCTTGAGTTTCCACCAAAGTTTCCATCTCGTGGACTCCATTTTTCCCATCGAACAAGTGCGAATTAGGTAAATATCACCGACATTTTGGCTTGATGTGCTAAAAATGTAATATTTTCAGTGATTTTTATTAAGGCCGTCACACACGAGGAAAGTTATATCTGAAAATACATGTTCAAAAAGTTCTGTTGTTTAGAATGTTAATTACGTGATTTGAAATGTTTTAAATTTTTCAATCATAAAAACATAAATGAAGTCTAATTACTTTCAGTTTCAAATTTTCCTTTTATGGTTATTAAAATGCTCAGAAATATGCGCTTGACTTTTAGGACACGCATAAACTTGCCAAGTTTCCAGATATAACTTTAACCGTGTGTGACGGCCTTTATCGAAGGATGGAAATAGGTCTTGATTTTGATTTTTCCATTTACACCCTCGTTTTCCAACATACGTTAATAAATTAACTGAAAAATATGAAAAAAAATCAAAACTTTAGTTAATTAAAAGGGAAATTGTCCAAATTTTGTTGAAATTCGTTTCAAAAAGATAACAAATTTGAATTATTTACACATTTCAACGTTTTTTTGCAAAAATTAAAAAACGAGGAAAATAAATTTGAAAATGGTATATTTTTGTAAACTAATTCCTGTACTCTTTAATGTTTTCCAAATGACAGTCTCGATACATTCAATGCAATTATTTGGAAAAGGAAGAAAATATTTACCATTTTCTCCATATTCTTTAAAACTTCAATTTTTTAAGAAAAATGTTTAATACATGTATGGTAAAAACAAACTTTTGTTTTGCAAGATATACATTTCCGTCCACTGTGACGGCGGATACTCCCATCATGGCATGGTTTTTGGTGGCAGTAACCTTGCAGGTTGTCTGTGTGGGCATTTGGCTCGGACTACCAAGAATCCCTGAGAGGAGACCGCTTCGAGATGTTGACCACGCTGATCTTCACCTGCAACAACTCCAAGTGCTCGACCGCTCCGATTTGGTCGCCTATTTGGATGTAATAAATTCTCATTTTCTCTAAAACAAATAATCTTACTTGATGCAAGTGTAACGTGTTCTGAAACCCTTTTCTGAATCTTAGGTGCTTGCTCAGCTGGATGATCAAGAGTGTTTGTCCCGTCTCATCTGCCAATTGCAAAGTCTTCCCAAAAGCGAACTGTCCTTCGAATGGGAAGTCGTTTTGCGGTCCATTTGGTGAGTAAACTCAATTTATTTAACAATCGTTAGCCAGGTCAAGGTAATCCGGAAATGCGTTAAAAACATAAAGATATGATTGGATAAATAGCTTCACGAACTTCATTATACAGTACTAGCGGTAAAACCCGGCCTTGCCCGGGTAAAAATTGTTGTTTGATTTTCTAACCCCTTTTATGCGATCAGGAG
>JAQGBX010005326.1:0-13866 GCA_034698745.1 Megaphyllum sjaelandicum
AGGATAGCTGTAAGTGGTACCAATTAGGTACCCATTCTATTCCTTTTCCTGACTTGGAATAAAATTATTATTATTATAAAAGTGGCATATTTCGCTGGGAAAATATACCAATGGCAACAATACATTGCAAAACAAAAATTACACAACAAATGTCTATAACAGACTTTGTTACAGCTTTAATGAGCCGTTAAATACTGTATCTTCGATTATCATATAAGGAACAATTATATTGAGCTCATCGATCGATATCATGGATAAGTCAATTATCAAAACTACAAAAGTATTTGCACGTTAATGCGTTTTGAAAGTCTATTCCCTCACTGTATTTCGAGTGCTTAAAAACGTTGAACCGGTTGGTAAAAGTGTTAATGATCGAAATAGCTGTAGGCCTGCAAACGTGCGTGTGTTTGGAATAGATTTTATCCTTTCTAATTCTAGTCATTAATTATGAGTTTATCAATACCCAATTTTTTAAAGGGAGTAAACAAACATTCAAACAGATTTATAGACTTCATTACAGGCTAACGCTAGAGATGTAGGTATTTTTAAAGCCATGAGTTATAGCGCAATTTAAACCCGCTAGATTTCCATGGAGATAGAATACTGTACATAAACATTGCCTAAATCTCATCAATGTTTTCAACATTGTCTATCTTAACATTAATTCGAAAAGAAAGCAGATATTTTTCCCTCTTTAAACACATGTGGACATCAAGCTGAAATCAAGAAATACATGCACGGAGATCTTTTATTTATCAACGTAATATAGATTTTTCTTGTTTAATGGCCGGTTGCCCCAACCAATTTTAATGCATTTTTGTTAATGTCAATTAACACCATTCATTGTGTGAGAGACTGAGCCGAGCATAGACCTCTTCCGACCAATGAAATTACATTTTGTTTTTAAAATGTTAGCTTTAGAAAAACAATTTTTTCATGTAAATATGTAAAATGAAAAGAAATCTGGACGATCCACTAATTAGAGCAGTAAATTTAAACAATTTATCAGGTTTTAATAAGAAACAGTTTTTAAAAAATATAAATCAGATCGGTATAAGCGTAGTTTGGTGCAACTGACCAAAAACGTGAAAGTGCAGTCTTGCGAAAGGGGATCTTAAAAGTTACTTCACCTTTTAGATAAGGATTCTTTCAAGTCTGAAACTTTTTTTCTGACTTGCTGCGTTAAAGATTTTTATACTGGCCAACAACCGGCTTAAACAAGACGAAGAAAAATTCACCCTCGTGCACATGAACATTCTGTGTTGATTATTGTGAGACTTGAACTGCTTTGAACTCACAAGACCAAAATATGCATTCAATGGGAAAAACTACAAATCGAGAACCGAGGCGAGGGAAAAATGATTAATAAATGTCAGTAGGAAAATATGCCGAGAAATCGAACACAATAAGTCGCAGAGATGATCAATAGGACAGACGAATTACATATTTCTCCAACCGTGTAAATGGTTCGACAATGACATTGCCTATACTATACAACCATCTGTTTGAACTTCGCATAGTGAAACAGTTCTATAAAAGAAGTCAAATTTCTAACTATATAATATATTATGATACATAATGAAAACTGTCCACGAGCCGTTTCATCAATCTGTTAATACAAACATACTGTATATGTTTAACTGTTTACTGTATATGTTTACGACTACAACAACCTCAGCAACTGTCCACGAGCATTTTCAACCTCAGCAACAATTGGCATGTTATCAAGCAAAGATAATTCCACCGGATGATGACAACAAATCTGCATGCGTAAGTCAACATTTCCCTTTGATGAGTGTGAATAATCATTTCCTTTATATACAACATGTCACACAATCTGCGCAAAATTAAATTTTAAACTTAATTTTGTAGTGTCCTTGTTTTATTGCATGTATACGCTTAATTGACCCAAACGGCTTAATTTTGACAAAATACCCTTGTTTGAAAGATCCCCTTTTATCGCGTGGTCCTCCCTCTCCCCCCCTCCTTTTTCAATTTAGTTTTAATTCGGGACAAGAAGCCATTAATTGAATGCAATTAAATACGAGAGAGGATTTGCAATCGCAACACAGGTAGCTCGACACCCGAAGGTGTAAAGGTATTTACATGTTTCATTTTTTTGTTCCTTTTATACACACACACCCATGGGACGAGACGACTCAGGTAAAAGCACATGCGAGTTCATTGTGCAGGGTGCTATAACGCCGCGCGCACAGACCATGATTAACCCTCCTCCGATTGTAAGCAAGTCTGGTGAATAACCCCTAAAATTAATGCATATCGAACAGGGTGGAAGGCAAGACGTTTGAGCAAAGCAGTGGCACCGGCCATCTACAATTCAAATTATTCTGGAAAGAGTATATCTTATTACAAAGCCACGAGCCTCCCACGCACTTTTAAAGTAATATGCATATGGCATCCCTTCAAGATGACAAAAATATGGTGAAAAATACAGCGCACATACAATGAGAAACAGTGGAAGTATTTATCCCCCCATCCTTTCCATCCCGCTATAACTTTCCATTTTTTTCTTCTCTCTGTTGATGATGAGATGGTATCGAGAGCACCTATTTTTCGATTAAATATTTGAGGGTTAAACGCCATTGGCAAGATAAACGGGCATCCATTAGGCCTGTTCGTCAGATTTGGGTTTATCCGCAACAAGTGCAGTGACATTCGCATCATCAACGTGTACACGCTTCCAGTATTCCAGTTCTCAACAACCTCCTTGGAGTAAAAAAAAAAGGATGTCAGTGACCCACGAATAGCATGCGCTTCTTAATACAGCCTTATTTCCAATTGGCGGGGGAAAAGAACAGGTACCAAAAAAAAAAAAAAAATAGTATGGAATTATAGATGATTTCAAAAGCGAATAAAACGAAATTGACTATTCTTTGCAGAAACTCGTGGAAATGAAATCTGCGAGAGGTCAAAACACCCTTTCGAATTCGATCGCTATTGCACTCCGAACAACCGAATATATTCATTTCCATTTTCTCGAGAAAAAATTGCAAAGAAAAAAGTTACGAGTATAGTAGGGGGCGGTTGATTTCGAATCGACATCTTTTATATTTCCAGAAAACACCGCAATGACGTCAATTTCGTGCGAGTCAGCAGCCTCGTTAGCTATTTGCATGACATTCATGGAACTGAGATATAGCTCGCAATTTTGGCAAAAACCAATTGTTGCTTATTTTAAAGTTTGGACGCGTCTTTCTTCTATTTGAAAGACGAGTTTTCTCCAGTTGTTGCGAGCCAAGATGTAAATATGGGCACTGCGAGGAACCATCTTGAATTACTGATCAAAACACGAAATGAAATAGCGGCCTTGCAATGACAGACTTTCAGATAACATTGTTCATGCGTCTGGATTTCATGATTAGTGTCTCTATATACATGTACATGTACCTAAAGTGCATGTATGCAAGTACTGGTAACAGGATCGGTAAGGCAATAAATGTTTACTATACAGTATATATATGTCGAGTTGTATCGGCAACTTCATAGATTGCCGATAGAGGAGATCGGAAGGACGACATTATTCATTACCTTTTATTTTGATTTGCTATTTAACATATTTTTCATGAAATGTTGAAAAATGGATGCTGTTGTTATGCTAACCGAGAATACTTAAACGATGTGAAAAATGAAGGCTATAACATGTTACGAAATTCTTACTGAGAAATTGGTTATTTCCCACAAATGTTGGACCATTTTTATTAGTCTGGAACCAAACAGGTATATTGTTGTTTATCATAAACTGAATGACTCCCGGACCCATTTAACTAAAATTAGAAAACTACAGATTCGTGAAAATGTGTGAACGACCCTGAGCTAATAACCTTAAAAACGTGCCAGAAGGAGTTTCGGCATCGCTTTCACCTAGCCGAGGGCACCCACCTCATTGACTTGTAACAACTACTATACATGTACTACCCTATCTATGCCGGTCTTTTCATTGGACAACTGCGCAACACAAAATTGCTCGTAGCAGCAATGCAAAAAAGTCACTTTTCCCACCTTTCCCCAGCATCCCTTTGAACTTTGCGCATAGAACCACTTGTTGGTTACACTGGCAATAAAATAGAGGCGGCGCTACGGTCGCTTTCAAACAACATCTGAAATTGATATTCTTTAATAGAATATTTTCATAATTACAATATTATTAGGGACAATCGATGTTTTCGCTTGCTGAAGTGCTATGGAATTTGGAAGACGATGCTGGCACATCCCCTGGCGTTGGTGATTAGCCCTGCGTTAACAAAATCCACAACCAACCAACCAACAAAATATGAAATTCAGTGTGGAAATTTCATTTCTTAAAGGACATTCATTAATTTCCTCCATCAAAAAATAACTAAAGCTAGAGCAGAATACAAGTGGGCGAGGTTGGACATTGTGATGACGTCTTCACATTGGATGAGAGAACTGCCGCACAATTCAATGCTGTCAGATGTTTAATCTGACAGCATTGAATGCATTTTCAGCATTGAAAATAAAGATGCAAAGTGTTCGTTATTTATAGCGGGGCTTGGTTTGGAGGCATTTTATTTTGAGGTATTTTAGAAATTACCTTATACACATATCACACATATCGCAGATTTGGAGGCAGTAAAAAAGTGAACGTGAATCGATGCCCCCTAAGGATGGAGGTGGGGGTGCGAAAAAGAGGTCTTCCAAGTTCAACATTACCCCTTCTTGAACTCACGTTTTTCATTTACCGTCCAGCTATTTCAACGATGATGACGATGAGGTTTTAGTCGAGTTTTGGCCCGAAGGGGGTTTAATGCAAAAAGAGGTGCATTGGCCGCATTTAGTCAGGAAATACAGAATATGGATATGCGTGCATATACAGTTTTGAAAATAGCAGCGTGAAAAAAAAAAGCCACGAAGGATTCATTGGAGTGTGGAAAGCAGCCATTGTATGGCCGCCTAATTAAAATGCCTGCCAACAAAAAGTGCTCGTGGTGTCAGTGGAGCGTTACATCACAGTGATCACACACGCAGCTCGGAAGAAAATCCGGCCCCCTGCTGAATTGGTGGCGCTGCTCACGAAGGTGCATTGCACCCTACAAACACACTTGCCTCGTTAACAACGTAAAAAAAAGGGGGGAAACGGGTTAGAAGAAAGTTGAGGGTCAGCATTGACAGACTAGTCCCTAAAAATAGAGTAGGTGCTGCTGGTGCCGCGACGCCAGGGACATCTACCGGGCAGGTGCGCAAGTTACCCGTGGCGCTGGCGTCGCCTTACTCGAATAGCAAACCAAAAAGTCCCCATTGCTGCATTCATCTTTTTTTTTTAAATTGAATTGATGAGCATCCACAGCCCAACAAATGCGCAGTAACACCCTTAGTTATAACTACATTAAGTTGGAATAAAGTGCAAGTTTAGGATGCACAAACGGCATTTTTATGCTAAAGTAAAAATGTAGGGACGACAACACATGCGTGACTATACATGTATAGTGTGTGTGTATTTACTAGACTGTACAAATTTGCTTTATAGTTCTACTTAGAGAAACTGATGGCCTACAAATGAAAATGTAGTTTCACCACAGTTTTGCTGCACTACACGTGTGACAGACGTGTAGTACACTAGATACACGTGGGTGGACCGTTTTTATAATCTTTTAAAGATCGCGGGAACGATGACTAAAGTAAGTAGGGTATATTTAGATATATTTTCTGGACATTCCTTTTATTTGTTTGATTGGGTCAAACAGGGCCGTGCGGCGTGCGGTAGATTTTCTCATGTTACAATTCTTAGAAATGCCTCTGCTTAGGAACCATTAAAAAAACCGTCCACAAACTTTACCTAAAATTGGACTAATCCCTACCCCCTGTCCGCATTGTGTCCGGTCAATCAGGACCTCCTCCCCCCTCCCTCATTCGGACGTCTGAAACTCTGTACTTGGAAAACGTAAATTTTGTACTCTGAAAAGGTTGAAGGTTTTGCGAATTTGTCCTCTGAATCTGTTGGGAACTTTGCAAATTTGTCCTCAGAATCTGTTGGAAATTTTGCACATTTTTCCTCAGAGTCTGCTGGAAATTTTGCAAATTTATCCTCAGAATCTGTTGAAAATTGTGAAAATCCGTATTCGAATTCCATATTATCATTAATTAACAACACTATGTCGTCATCACCCCGCCTTCGGCAGTCATCAACTACATGCATGTACTTGAAAGTAGAGATCACTGTGGTAGAGATGGGCAAACTGAGCTTCCGGTAAGTTTTCGAGTCGAAACGGGTTCTTTGGTTTTAAAATGCCGAGTTTGAGCAACTATTTATCTCGGAATTTGAACAATTTCAAATCTGAAAATATTTAACTCGACTAAACAACAATAGCATCGGGCTACTTCATAAGAAATTATTGGTTGAGTAATTATTTCCGAATCAGTGAAACTTGAGTAATCGATTCCAATAAAAACTCGCTAAACTCGACTCGGCTCTGAAGTTCAGCTCGCCGCCCAATTGCATCTCTAATTGGAAGAGAGCTCCAAGTCGTCCCTGACGTTTTCAAGATGGCGTCAAAACCGTCTCGACCTTAGGCTGCATTCACGTTGGACTTGTTTTCCAGTCGCTTGTCACCGGAAAACCAACTACAAGGTGAGGCATATAAGTCTGTTAAATCGGCACTATTGCAGGTCGGAGGCACAACAAGACTTTACAGACTTATGCCTCACCTTGTAGTTAGTTTTCCAGTGGCAAGCGACTGAAAAACAAGTCCAACGTGAACGCAGCCTTACGTTCATTTCATTATGAATTCGGCATTAACTAGCGAATGGGTATGGTATTGTTATTTCGCTATTTCCTATTTGGCAATTTACATAACAGAAAAAGTGTTAATCATTAATGCGGACTAAAACAGGTTTCACCGCCATGAATAATTAGGTATCATATCCATCAATCTTAGTTTGGAATATTAAATCGAACCTTGACATCACCAATAGAGACTGAAAAACAAGTTTTCCAATTTCATGTATTTCCGTTCCGGCTATTATAACTGATGCTCCGGACGACGGGCTTCCGGACAATCGACAATAAGGATATACAGCCTAGTATAGCACCTTGGCCCATAATACTATTGTAACATAATGTAATTACCTTGGTTATATAATTAGACTTAATGAGGATCTAAATTGAATAATGATTTTTAGCAGCTTCATTCCATACGGCATGAACTGTTAAGGCCATTTTGTGGCGTTTTTAAGGGGTTTTTAAATTTTAAAATGCAATAAAAATCCTAAAATAAGATGTTATGTTTCAAAACATTTCAAATTATTTTTTTAGTTGCATCAGAGTGGTACAGGTACAGGTGCGAAACATTGTATATTTTAATAAATTTACAAATAACCAATTTTGGTGAAACGGGATAGCGCCGAAATGTACTTTTTATATGGACACAAACTGTACGATGAGAAGAAAAAAGGATGGTTTATTCATGAAGCTTTACGTTTCTGGCCAACAGGTGTTTTATCTCATTTGTAAGCTCGTTAGTGGTTTATTTTTAAATGTCATATTTTATGTGCATTGGAAACGTGTATAGTCGACCCCCAACTTATGACCATATTGCTTTCAAGGTACTTTTTTGGAAACTTGAATGTTTGTACATGTATCGTATGTGTTACAGAATGGGTGCAAATATGAAAAATCGGATTGTAACATTTAATTATCGATCGTCCCACAACAAATGACTTTGTTTGCACCATGCGCATAACACTTCTACATTGCAGGAAAGCTCTATTCCTAAAACAAACCATGTCATGGAGCTTTCCTGCATTGTAGCGGTTTTCGACACCCTACAACTTTCTAATTTACTTTTTCTAGATGTATGTAGCTACATGTATTACCGTTTAAGACATAGGGCTTCAAGGCTCTCGAAATGGGCCTGGGAACGTCGCGACGGGACCATATGTGTCCGGCACCATTGCATTTCGCACCCTATACATGTAGGTACAGTACAAATTGTATATGGTGTATATGTTCCTCATATCCGATTTCTCAAATTTTCATTTATTCTGTTGATTTTTTTGGGGGGGGTGGAGAAGGATGGAATAAAGACTTTTTACTCACGTTGTATATATATATATACCCTATATGTATATATATAACACAAAAGTTTCCAACAAGTTTCTGGAGCGCATGGTTATAAGTTGGGGGTCGACTTTTCATTTATACGTTTCCAATGCTCATAAAATATGACATTTAAAAATAAACCACGAACGAGCTTACAAATGACATAAAACACCTGATGGCCTGCAAAAACGTGCGGTTTGTGCAATCGTACCTGCCAATAAACCTTATTTAAAACCTTAATTTATAATGACTTATTAATGTACACTGTAGAACGTAAGGCTAACTGCCGCTTTAATGAAAAATGAAATTATAACGTGTTCAATAAATGGAGCTGTAACAGCTATTATACTTAACTTTTCAACGATCAACGATAGCAAAATCGACAAGAAAAATGCTGTACATTTTTTTTAGTCAAATATGACATTTAAATTTGTATGTCACTTCGATTAAACAGAGGACATTTAAAAGACTTCCTTATTGCTTTGCCAAGTCTTAGTTGCGTGAGTATAATTCTCATTAAGTATATGTTAAATTATACAATTTAATTAATTCATCAAGCGTTGAATATTTTGCATACAGTGATGTACAAATGCCAGTGTCATTCATACAAAGCGATGGAATTATGCAAGAAGTTTTATTTGCATCATCCATTCGACATTCGAATAATAAAATATTGTGAGTCGTGATTTTTTGTGAATAAAGTATGAGAAGACCATTGTTTTGTATTTTATCCAAATTCACCTTAGTTTTTTCGTCTGTACAAAGGCATGGTTAGAAAACTAGATGGCGCCCATCTGGGGAAATATTATGCAATTAATCCATGCCTGATTCACAGTATAAATCGGTACGCTCACTGCGTGGCGGCTCCTTTGATGTTCGCGTGGAAGCCGCACTGCATCGCCGATAGGTGGACTTGTTGCGAACTACTGCATTGCGCATGTATTTTAGATTAAATAAAACGCCAGAAAAAAACTATCTAGAACCATCCTGTCTAGCACATGAATTTTATGATTTTTAATCTTATTAACTGAAAACTATATAATGAAATTAATTATTTTACCATATACAGTTGTATTTACATGTACCTGTACATAAAATTAGGATTCAAGATTTCACTCGAAACAACCATTACAGGGAAGTACCTGTAATCTTATTGGCGCATTATAATATTGAGCGGTTCTTTTGAAACGATTTACAGTAGCTAGCCTAATGGACGCGATATAGCCTTTTTCTCCCTTTCTTCACACTCAATAAAAAGTATAAAAGTTTATCAGTTTATTATCGCGTCTTAGACATTTGGCCATTTTCCCCAGTTCATAAACATGGCACGTACATGTATTTATTGAATTATCGAACTGTTTATGGCCCAATTGCCTCCAACCCATCCGAAGATACTGACAATTTTCCTAGAAGATGCCGCATTTTCAAGGATTTTGGCCTAGAGGGCTAATTCGAGTAACCCTATCCCCTTTTGAGGTTACGGTTCAATTTCGTTCTTACCGTACAATATGTGACATCGAGGGGTCCATCTTCTTTAAGAATTTTGTATCGAAACGTCAGTGTTTCCGACAGAACTTCTAAATTATTACGCTTGCACCGGCATTTTTTTTCCAGAACTATTTTTTGCTTAGAAATAATGAGTTATCTAACGAGCAAGCAGTCGGGTCAGTTGGGCAAAAAATTCAAGGTGAGACGAGTTGCATAAATTGAAGCCGTTCGGTATCCAGGTGGGCCAATACGAGGGAGCAAAGGACACCTCCATTAATTTAACAAAGGGACAGTTGCGTTTGGAATAAAAAATGCCCTTCCAAGGTCGAAACTAACTTCGGTTTCACTTCCTAGTGCATGCCATGAGAAAGAAAACCGGTTGGCGTTGTGCAATCGCGGAAATACAGACAATATCCAGTTAGGGCTTGCAGAACATGACGCAATAAACCAGACGGAGCGAACATCCCAGATGCACTCTCAAGGCTGCACCTCCATCGAGCTTCGCAACAACTCATTAACTCGTGCCAATGGTATAGCCGCTATATAATTCGCGATGTTATAGTGTGGAATAAACTAAAAGCGTAGAAATATCTCAAATGCATTAATGTACATGTATATCCTGTAGATGTGATCAAAGACCATTTCCAAACATACACGTAGAACAATCTACATGTATGATGCATTACGACAAAATGGCGTCCGGAGATGGAATTTGGCAATGGGCAACACATTTCAATTTTCCCAGCGCCACCTGTAACACTTTGCGCAACTGCTAGAATCTTATAGGTTGCGTTACGTGGAACTTGTTTCCAGTCGCAAGCGACACCAGGCCGCTTGCGACCACGGAAACAAGTCCAACGTGAACGCACCCATATACGCATGACTACTGCATAAATACAGTATAAATTTATCAAAAATTGGTTTCCTGGGATATGAAGTACATGTACTAGTATAACGTAAACAGGGGTATTAAAACTCATTGTGGTGCCTCTGGGAAAGTACACTGCATTTGTTCCCGAGTCTGACTGATGACAAACATCATTTACATGTACTAGTACATAAATTAATCATACTGTGTCTTGCATCGCAAAGAGTCTTGGGTTGGTGTTTTTAAGGGTTTAAAATGTCAAAACACAATAAAAATCCACGAAATGGACCGACGAGGGTCATGATCGATCATCTCCTATTATTTCATTTTTTATATTGCTTTGTAGAGTTACAGTATATAGGCTACTATATATACAGTATATATAGGCTCAACATATTATATTTGCGAGTAAGAAAGTTTGGTGTAAAGTGATTCTATGGAAACAAATTGCATGATGGGACGAACAGGATTCCATATTCACCTACCATGACCAATTTTTTCAACAAAAAAAAAGTTAAGTTTCTCCTCCGTGCTCGGAGAATCAATATGCGAACATCGCAGTACATGTACAAGTTAGTACAGTGTACATGTACAGTATAAAGGCTTTTCTGCAACGCGTTATGCTCGGAAATCGTGATTTCCCCGTACTGTAGACATCAACATGCAGTTACAGCGCATTTGTTCCTGAAACCTTGAAATCCAATTGTGCATGCAGTATAATATAGCTGTTGGCTCATTTTAAAATTACAGAAATTTGAAAATAACACTACATTTTGATAATCTATTGGTGAAGGCACGCCAAACCGAGAACGTGTAATATTGCATATACCGTACATGAACTGTACAGTAAATTCGAAAGCATCAAGTAGCATATTGAACAAATGGAAATTCCGGATGAGCTGAGAACCGAAAATAAATAATGACCAAAACCCATGGCCGTGAAATATCCTCACGCCTCGCTATAATGCGAAATTTTCCACTTACAGTATATAAAAAAAAATGCATTTTCCTTACTCGTCAGATTGCATCATAACTAATTAGACCTTGACTCGAACAATATTTGAGAAAAAAAAAACATCCCGACGAATTTCAAAAATTGCATTATAAATATAAACATTCCTTTTAAATAATTACAATTTCAGCTGATTCGGTCGTTGTTAATTCGATAAATTAAATTCAAATCGGGGGTCATTTATTGAAATTGTGAAATAGAAAAAATATAAATGTATGCAGCAATGCACAAAACGTTGATCTTACATTATATACGCCTCAAATGGTTCTTCAATGGTGTTTCTTATCACTACTTCACCGTCCTCAATCACTCTGTTACTGGGCATGACACTTTCGTATACTGTGGCATGACATCACAGACTCACATTCATGACATTTTTTTACTTTAGCGTATAGCATAGCTCCTTCCCTATTCAAGAAATCGGGTTTTCCCAATTAGCTTAGTTGACAAATGTCACATGGCTGAATTTGGGAAAGTCGACTTATTGAATAGGGGGCAAATACGCATTTTTTCAAACCCAAATCCAATAAAAACGACTTTGAAAACGATACGGTAGTTATACTTGTAGGCCTACAGTAGCTATTCCAAATAGAATGATAAATGGCTAAATAGAAAATTCAATCGCTGAAGAGGCGAACAAAAAAACAATGCTGCAATTGGAATATTCATGAAGGTATTGTGATTGTGAGGCACTTTTTACTGTTAAGGTATACAAAGTCAGGACTCAAGGCCACGCAGGTTAAAAGCAATAAAACTGCATGCTTAATGCTGTACTTTTTTCTAAAAACATGTTTTTCTATGTAAATATTTAAATACAGGTTAGATACTTCCGGGTTGGAAACTCACCTTGATATTTACTCCGAGCAAATTTGCCATCTTTTTTTTTTCAGAAAAAATAATAAAACTAAACCTGACAAGCTTTTTAAATAAATGTTCGCAATTGTTTTAGCCCTAGAAAAAGTAGGCCCAGGTTTCCTTTCAAGGAGAATGAATTGCGTGTTTAGAGTACTAGGAAAATTCCACTCTGCACAGAACACTCAAGATACAGTACAACTGTACACATATACAGTACATGTACCTGTCTTGGGCACCTCAAGATAGCATTGAACGTATCATTTATGGGCATGGCGTAATTTCCTATCAGGCTATATCACCATGCCCCCACGTTCATTTTCCAAACTGCCAATGCCACAATTAATGCAGTCATGAAGTTATGCATGCAAAAGAAAAGCATCCATTGGTTTAAACATAGCGATTCATCTCTGAATTAGCGTATCTATTTTTCATACAACATTTTAAGACTACCAAAAGCGCGCTATTCTTAAAGTTTCTGAGTACCCCTAGCATTTGAGTAACCATGCATGACGACTGGTACAAATCATCTCAAATATCCCGACAATAATCATATTTTTATTTATTTTCAGCCATAAATGACATGCTATACTGTACATCTAACACGCTCACAAGGATCCATTGCAAAATTTAAATAACAATCCGCTATGTGATCCACCACCCAAAGTCTTGAGATTCGATCTGTAACTTAATGTTTCCAGTCATCAACAAATAATACCGTAAGCCAAGGTAATTATTACTACACAATGACATGTACTGCAGTTGTGAGTTCCAATGAGGATAACAGCTTTTTTATTTCATTAAGATCCGGTATTAATTATAATGACCGGCTATGTAACTGAATTCAAAAGAATCCACCAGGAAAATTAACTTTATCTGGAATGAATATTTTGCAATGAGAACATGTCAAATATCAAGATGCAATATACTGTCCTTGGACGAAATTTATCGACTCTTATATCCTCGGTAGGTTTGTAAACGGATCTCTGTTATAAGGTGATCATAAGTATAGTTGATTTATACTTTATAGACAAGTTAAATGTCAATGAATTAAATAAGAATGATCAGGCTAATTGATTAATTAACTGGCTAATTAATCCAATCGTTGCTCCAATTAACAAAAGTAGTTAGATTGAACAGGCAGACTGAACAGCTTCCATACATACATGTACATGTAATTTTGAGATTGTATTTTATCAAATATTTGGTTTTAATATTTAACGCGATTTTTAATGTAATTTTAAATTGTTATTCTAACAAGAAATTAACTGCTTGAACAGTAAATTCGCAATTTTATTGGAAACCTTCCAACACCATCATTATTTAATAATGCTCAAATATTAGTCATCTATATACTGTACATGTACATACATATACTAGCTGTGCCCTGCCACGCGTTGCTGTGGGCCAGGCTTAGTCTAATTCCTCTATGATACCTCCTTGTGCACCTCCCCCCCCCCTGGTATCATCCCTTCCAAGTCCTTATTTCACTCCCCCTGGTATCATCTCTTCCAAGTTCCTATTTCCGCCACCCCCCCCCTCCCGGTATCATTTCTTTCAAGTTTCCAA
>JAQGBX010005327.1:0-13859 GCA_034698745.1 Megaphyllum sjaelandicum
CGTTAAGATGATTAGGAGGATTGCATGGTCATTTCGCAAGATTTAGGTCTACCCTGCATTTTCAGTTATACGTGTACGGAGCCAATATGAAAGATATGGATACATTTTATGTAACCCTCATTTATGTCGTCTTGATTTCTTCCCGGAAATTGATAATGGAAATGGGTACCTTTTTTTCTCAGAACGGAAATATTAAATACATTATAGTACTTACATGCATTATCCGGAAGCGGATTAACCAGGGTCAAATTTTACATTAACAATATCAAGCATGAAAACATGGATATATTTTATAAAGCCCTAGCTTATTTTGGTCACCATGAATACATCCCAGAAATTGATAATGGAAATGGGAACCTTTTTCTCAGAACGGAAATATTAAGTATTTTTTATACATTATCCGAAAGCGGATTAACCGGGGTTCAACTTTACATTAAAAATAATTTACCAAAATGTACCTTAGGCGCAACTAAACCGGAGTAACCAAGAGAACTATGAGTAACAATATATGAGAGTAACTATGTGAAATACATTATATTTTATTTAAAGTCAAATTATACTATAAATTTCGTTACTTTCACTGCATTTACGGTTCATTAACTTCATTACATCCATATTAACTATACATGTAAATGACAAGAAGCACACTATGTACTGTCGACTTCGTCAATAACTTTGTTGTCGGTCAGTGATAATTATTAAACGTTATTGAGAATGAACTTAAAATATTTTGACCACTCGGTAAAGCTTTTTACTCTGAATTCCCTCGAATTTCAAAGAACGTATCAAATTGTATTATTTTATATTTCTAACAATGGTTCTGGCATAATGTACATGTATGCCGCCATTAAAAGTCTTACATGGTTTATGGGGCATTTATAGAGGACCGTTTCTGTAGATCACAATGCAT
This sequence comes from Megaphyllum sjaelandicum, assembly GCA_034698745.1. Classification (NCBI taxonomy): domain Eukaryota; kingdom Metazoa; phylum Arthropoda; class Diplopoda; order Julida; family Julidae; genus Megaphyllum; species Megaphyllum sjaelandicum. The sequence goes on from JAQGBX010005327.1 coordinate 911, forward strand.
GTAACTGTGCAACGCATACCTTGATTTAATACAGTTGTATTGAAAAGTTGAATCATTTGGAAGTAAAATCTTTTACTGCCCGTTTTATAACCGTAAATCACCGAAAAAGAGCACTTTCTCGGTCGCATTAACAGCTTACGGGAAAGTGGTTTAATGTTCACAGCCAGAAAGTGACTGCACTTCGCGCTAACTTTTCTACAAACACCATTTTAAATGAAATGACCAATCTGTTTTTAGGAATTCAATCGATGGGGGGGGAAAAAAGAAATGGATGACTGTCAGATTTAAAGTGAAATTGGTTAACTTAGTTTACTTATGCATTCGATCTGAAAAGTACAGAAACTGTTGGAATTGTTCATAAACGCATGAAATCCCAAAACGTGAATTCTTCGATGGTCTGACCAAGCACACTTTTTTTTAATTAGTTCCCAAGTAGTTTCGATCATCGCAGAAGTTTCAAATTGCTTAGCTGAAATTTGAAATCTCAACATTATCCTGGGCCTCAAAACGATGTTCAAATCGAGAAAGGCAATTAACTTTTATGATACAAAAGAAGATGAGATTCTTATGATTTAACTTGCAATGCAGGAGTCATTTTTCGTTGGTAGGAATCCTCAAAATGGCGAAGAGGACTCGCATTTCTTTGGTCAAATAACGCCCACTCGATTTCCACAATAACAACGGGAAAACTTCAGCTCTCCAGCGTTTTCTGGCTAAGTACTATCATGGCAAGCAATTTCATAAGCCGACAAAAAAATGAGCCAACTATTGCATGTCGACAACAGTAATGTACTCGCTGAGATTGCTTTCCCAAAAAGGGCAATCCACAGAGTTGGTCACCAGGGTCTTCACTTCTAGTCATCATTGCTTCTTTCTTCCTACAAGTACGTTCCTGAGTTTCGTACGTCACGATGCATTCGTTAGGTTTTTATTAATACAAAGCAGTATCATTTATTGTACTTATTTTGCCACTTATAAATGAGCGTATTATTTGCTAATTCCCTACGCCGTCGTAAAAGGTATGAAACCATACTGGGTCACAAAAGAATGAGGAAGGAAGTGGGGGGAAATTGGTTCGTAACATCATAACAGGTTTAATAATGCAAAATTTTGAAACAATTGCGCGAGAAAGCACCGTCTAAATAAATTTTCTTCCATTAAGGTTTCACGATGTTCCCATCTAATAAGGAAGCAAAAGAGCAATGACATTCCATGAAAAGAAATTTTTTATTTAGTAGGCCTATTTTAAAAAGCGATTCTATTTTGAAACTTTTCATGTAAATACGCAGATCAACTGGCTAATCAAGGTGCATACCAAGACTAATAGGAGACTCGAGTAATCCCAGTTTATTTACGTTGGTTGCCTTTTTCGTACAACGCCGGTGTTTATGGATTGTCCTTGCTCGTAAAAAACAGCACTGCGATATTGATGCCATCATTTGTTAACCTCATTCTTCTTAAACAGTTGTCAGGACCGCAGTAAGAGTCAATATTTTATACTTTATATGACATTCACGATACTAACCTTTTAAAAGGCATTTGGATGGTTTTGGACCACGGCTATGCAATTCAAACATCGACCGAAGCATTTTGGGAAAGGTCGCTATACTGTGGGGAATCAAACGCAATCTTCTCGAGAACAGTTACTGCGTTGAACAATTGATTGCAAAATCCAGGATTTATTTTTGACCCACGCTAATTAGCCGACCCTTATAACCGGATATTGCTTTCCGCGAATCCTGCAACCCGCGTAATCATCAGGGTTTTCCGAATTTAGAGTCTGTCCAACGAATTGATAACTGATCATTACGCTGCCCCAGTGATTTTATTACCAATAATAAGGGTTTTGTCCATCTTAGCAAATCAAGAAATGTCATGTACCATATTTCAAAAACGCAGTTGCGCCAGGCAATAAAAATAGCCATCAGCCATTGAAAAAACACGGGATGAAGGAAGGGTCGATCCAAAAAATAGCTTTTCGAAGTCATCGAAATGGTCAATTGCAACTTTTGCCATTGTTTTATCTACAATTGTATACAATGGACCTTTTGGACGTGTATTTTCGGTATCAGATTCGTCATAATTTGACGTGTTATGACATGATTTCCGTAATATTTTAATGAGACCAAGGACAATTCATACCCAGTAAGTCACGATCTTTAGGAGAATTCAGATGGTCAATCTGGACTAGTGTATATTTCGTGCCTGTGCAACCTTATGACGTGATTTTTTGTGCGCAGTGCCACCAGATGACGTTGCCATCTGCAGTGCATTCTGCCAGGTGTTGTGATTCGAGCAGGCGAGTGCAAATAGTCTGTTCAAGCAGCCGCCCAGCCCCCGCCAATTTCGAACATCATCGAACATCAATAAGAACAGCAGACGAAATTTCCTTTATTTGAAAAACAGCAGACGAAATTTCCTTTATTTGAAAAACAGCAGACGAAATTATTCCGCCATTTTGAATGCACTGCTACACTAGCTCTCTTGACAGTGAGGCAGTGTACTCCCAGAGTACACCCAGTGCAGTGATTCGAATAAGGGGAGAAGGGTGCACCGACCGCCACTGAGAGTGCACCTGTCTCATTAGAATAAAACGAGAGCAGAATCGGTGCCCTGAGATTTTCCATTTGAATTCGCCATTAGTAAACGTAAGATATAGAAAAACAAATTGCATGACACTCAAATATTTCCAAAACGTATCCTATTATGGCAAAATTAAGGACAATTCCGTTCATGCTTCAAAGAGGCACTCGTATGAAGTTTGGCCAGTCACCTTATCTTTAAGATTTCTTACTTGTGCCTTCTGGGTAGGGTTGACATTTGGGAAAGATAGGGTATATAAAGTTAGTAAAAGGCGAACGAGTGAGCTCGGTCAAGAAAATCAATAAAGGTTTTAAAATTCCATTATTTTCTCAAGGACAACAAGAAGAGAAAAAATAATTAAATCGGTTGTTGGCATCGGAGTTGTCCGAGACTAAAGAGATTTTTTTGAAACGCTAATGGAAGCTGACAAGTCATTAATTCTCTCTGATTTCGGCAAAATTATTTCGCTCTTGCCATAGGTCTACCCTCTACGAACAACTACGTATTATCGAACAACTCCAGTAAATCTATAAACTTCATTAATCATCCGGCTGGTGGGGCATGTAGTGCATCATGTCTCACTCTATAATTTGTCAAGTGGACTTTAGCACACATCATACTTTAGGCGAGACCACTTTCTGGTTCCCTCCGTACGTTCTCTGGCGATAAATTTAAAGGAGTTTTATAGTGGCTGGACAACAATCTACCAAAATATATTGCGTATATGCATACTATCGAAGGACAAGAATGTTTTGGCAGAAAATCACGAAACAGGCTTGTTATCCTAATTACTTCATTAAAGGTCGTAATTCGGTAAGATTTTGGGGGTGGAGAAAGATGGGGGTCATATGAGGTAAAGTATGAAATCTACAGTATGTTTCGTAAATTATTTAACATTTCAATATTAGGACACACAAAAAAACAGATTTCTCGAAAAAGTACAACCCATTAAATAGGAATGAAGTACAAATTAATGCATAGTTGAGGTAAAATAAATATTATAATGCATGTACAATAATTAAACAATCACTTACACGTACTATTCGCATTACCTTAAAGCACATGTATAGCAAAATTTCACCAACTGAAAGGATAATTTTGGGGTGGATTCGTACTAAGAAAGAAAGACTGAAAACCTTCAGAACACAAGAAAAGCTGAAGATCGAAAAAAAAAACCTGAATAATTTCAATTAGATTTTTTATTCGGTAGTTTTTTGGCTTTTAAAATATGTGCATGGATCGCAACAAGGAAAACGTGGTAGAATTATTCCTAAGGCATTTGCGCTGCTACCTAATTCAGTCGTTTCGTTAGTTCTAGCTCATAGAAATGCTCCGAAAGATTTGCAAATTGAAGAGCTTGTCCATCTTGGTTTTCAAACTCCAGATATTTGGCTTTGCATCTCCTTAAATACATTTTTAGAATATATTACAACGGTTTTTCCGACAGGATAGATGAAAGGGAAGTGCTCGTGTTCGTGGAAATTTCCCCCTGCACAACACACGATTCTGCAATTCTTGAATTTAATTTTGGTAATGCAAATATACGTCGCGGGGTCTATGCCGTATATTTGATATTCCATCGCAATCGCCACCAACCGTGCTTCCTGCATTTACCATACTGTTATAATGAGATTAAACCGTGGCACGCATACTTAATTCCGAGTTGAAGGAAGATGGTCTCTTTTATGGCTTTGCTCTTCTCCAGTGATAAGAAGCGAAGTATGAGCAGCACGCAGCAAAACTCAAAAACTGTCACGTGCTTAATCAATACGAATGCGTGCAAAATGGGAAGTCCATGTTTCACGATATGTTGCACACCCTGTATATTCAAATGCACTGTGTGTGCTGAGGGGAAATTGGATTTAAGCATAACGCTCGAAGGGAAACTTCCAAGTATTGAGACACAATGTTCGGTATCATTTTTCCATGAAATGAAAAAGAGTAATCGAGCCTACATTTTTCCTCATCTTATTCGGTGGAACTCAAAGGTTCGCACTTCGTTTTCATCTTCACTATAGCATTTGCGATATTTTACTACAATGCACGGAATAACATCCGGTACACACGTTTCAGGACAGTCTTCAGTTCTATGAACGTTCTAACCCGGCTACTAATCGACTTTGTAGGATTCGGTGTCAATGAATTACATGCAAGTGATTATCAGGAATTTAATGGAATTGCATGCAGGAAGTTCTCGATATCAACTGTTGCTGAAAAACAAACGTTTTAGCCAATTATCGGTATTCTTGACATTACATTAAGAAAATGTGAACATTTCTTGATCAGTTGAATTAGACTAGAAGTTGACTACAGTTGAACAATAACACCAGCCAAACGGGAAATAAATGCAAGATATTGAAATTATATTTATGTATTTTTAAATATACAATTTCTGCGTGAACATTCAACACACGGTCGTGACTGATACATTTTTAAGAACACCAAGCTTGCAGAAATTATATCGGACACACCGAACAGGGCAGCAATTCGAAAAATGAACCTTCTTTTCTTTGACGTGACATGCATAGCCAAGTTTCAAAGTCGAAATCAATTTATAATATGTCAGAATTGATAATGCTATATGGGCACGCACAGTATACCCATCTGAACCTTGGCAAAGCTGCTTGAAAATATAAGGATCCAGATAAGAAAAAAAAATGCAAAAGATGTGAAGTCATTCTGCATACTAAAGGTGAACTAACCCCGTCTTCACGGAGCACAATGCAGCTATAAGTGGCACTTTAACACAGCTAGGATTTTGTTAGTGACATGGTTGATAGTGAATTACGTTCCTTAAACTTGGAATGTTGTATTTTTTTACTACGGAAAACCTACCAATTTCATGGAACTGCAAACCAGCGAGAAATGAGCTTCTTTAATTGCAGAATATAGCTCGTGATCCAAACAACACAGGATAATTCAACAATTATAACGGCGATCGAGTGTTGTTTATGTCTTTAATAATAAATCACTAAACAGATATACAGTACTGTCAAGTTGAAGTTTTTAAAAAACTGAGAGACTTAAACTTCTTAAATCAATTTTGCATAGGGTATGCATACAGTTTGATTCTCTGCTCACATCCGCCGTAGGCGAAACATTCAGAGAGTCGCGTGCATCTTGTAAGTATCGCATATTTGCATAAAACTACCTGCCTTTGAGGGTAATCATTGCGTAAAAACAAATCTCTTCGGTCGAGTCTTGCTTTCATTTACAAAAGCTCCATTATTTCCCTCTGTATTTATTTCGAATTTGCACTCACCGTGAAATTCGTCGTCTGCCTTCCTCATGTGAAATCAATTTGCAAATATACAAGTACAGAATTCCGGATGGCAAAGCGTCTTAGCATACGGTATAATCTCACGTAATGGTCGCATAAAATCAGTCGCAGAATACCGGTGAGAACTTGGAGAAAATTAAATTTAGAGAATTTTTTTTTCATGCAAAGTAAGCTCGGGGAGGTAATGCGACCTAGAGAGATATGGTATGCCATAGTTAGCTCTAAATCGTCATAGCTTCGTTTCGCAGAATCCAAGCAAGAGAAAAATGCTGATTGGAAATAATTTCATCCTTAAGGGCACGACATTTAATTTCATTCCCCTGCGTCAGTAATCGCGTATTTTAGGAACATGTTGTAAACAAGCGCTGCAAAAACATATTTAATATCCGCACCAATAAGCCATTTCTACCAGCATGGAGTTTCTCAAACCCTGGCAACAGCCAAATTATCTAGCTGGGACAAATTAAGGGAAAACTTTTCCGAAGCAAAAAAAAATTGGCTGTGTTCTGTTTTTTCTACGCTAAATACGACAAATTGTTTGACCTAAAGTGATCTTCGATATGAACGAGGGGTAAAATACAATTCTTACAAGGACGAACGGAAGTGGGCTTACATAAAATAGAATTCTAGAGCCAAAGGTTAAGTAACGTGCCGTCTGCGACTAAGCGCAACAAACGAGTTACGAACTGAAAGCTAAAAAAATTAAAAAGTGCTTTTCACGAGTTTTATATTGCAATAATTCGATTCCGCGCAATGACAATCTTAACACTGCGCTTAAAGATGCGAAGTCATCATCTTTACTTCACGGAAAAACAGTGTAGCAACAATTGCGGTTACAAATTCTCTTTTGCTTGGACGAGCTGCGCAGCAAAAAATGACTAAAACTAATCAAGCTTCATTTCAGGTCGAATTGCATAATTACATTTACTAATGACCGTGCAAACCTCAAGCTTTCGAAGAAGCCTCAGATCTTCAAATGAAACGAAAGTTTTCGAACGAACAGTCATCGCACTTTTATAATCAACTGTCGGCTTTCATCAGGGCACAGATGACAGCAGTGATTGCCCATGTTCAGGGGCAGCCTCGGAATGCCAATGGTAAATTCCAATAAAGTTGAAACAACTTCGTTATAAAAACTAATAATATTGCGACAACAAGAAAAGATGTCTGGGGATGGAGCATGCCGAGGCAAGTTCGTCCAATCGATAAAAGCTCAGAAATGATCGAGGAATCGCCTCGCTAAATTACAGGTTAAAATATTTGAACAACTAAAATATACAGTACAGTACATAATAAGATACAGTACACCTGGAAAAGTGACCACCTATTTATATTGACCACTTTTTAGTGTTTTGGTTTTTCTAGTGTACATTTCCTTTATAAAAATTCTCTGTATAGTGACCACCTGTCCATTGTGTACAGTGACCAGTGTGTGTTCTTTTTTTAAATTTTTACATTGTCAATGCACCTTAAAAAGTGACCACATAACAGATGAGCCACCATACATCCTGCTTTAACCCAAGTGGTTCTCAAATAATTCAGCCAATCATGTTATTCAGATCGTAAAAAATTACTGAAAACATAATCATAAGGAGCAAAAAAGCATTTAAAACTAGGAAAACTTGATAATTTTTTCTTTAAAAAAACAAACGTGTAATAAGGCAAGAAATATGCTGTATGTAATGCACTTGAACATGATGATTCTGTACTTATTTATTTTTTTTACTACATACTGTATATTACAGTCTACATTTATAAGTAAAGTGCACATGTTCATTATTTTATTTAAATTAAGGTATTCTTTGTAAAGTGACCACCTGTGTACAGGTTTTACTGTACTTCTAAAGTTCATTTGATAAATCTAGGTGGGTTGAAAGCAAAGGTGGATCATTTCAAGCCTCAACAGTTTGGACCAATTCGGTCAGATTAGGGACAATCAAAACATATTTCGCTGATACCTGTATGTTGAAAAACGTTTCCGAAAATCACTCAAATGTACGAATGCCCCAAAACAAGTACTGTAAAGTTTGATCATCCCGTATATCAGTTAAAGAGTACAAAAATTCAACAACTTGCTAACCCACGTTATATAGCTACCACATTCGATGAGCTTCGACAGGGCACCGCTGTAAATTCCAGGGTGTGTCAAGATCTTTAGCTCCTTTTTTTGCAATTTACGACCTGAGCAGGATGCTTCAGTAGGGGTACAAGAGAATCGAGCCTCATTCTTGCCGCACTATCCCGCCGACCTAATCTTCGTATTGAAATCCGCGCTGGCAAAGAGACCGCTCGAATGCGGCGCATGCAGTTGTTTCTGGTCTAGAATTCTCAAAACTAAATTTACATGGAACGGGGGCGTAATCGTATAAACAGTAATCAAAGAAGATAATCGGCTTAAGAAATAATAGCGCATCTCCGTCGCCCGATACTTAAGCCACGTACCCTGGAGAAAGGCGCTCCTCGAGGTGAGCAGACACCCCGGTGCATGGCAATGAGGAAAAATGGCAGCTTTTGAGGGATGACAAAATGCCGCAAAAAGCTTCGTCCTCGTGAAACGGAAGGAGGATTTGTGTAATTAATGTCGGCCAACGAACGTCACGCGTACGGCGACGACATTTCCATAGAAATTGCCGTTCATGGAGAAAAAGATGATGATGATGATGACAATGACGAACACACCAAATGGGATTTTTGTCATGTTAGGATCTGATGAGGACGGCGCATTTATATTCATCACGAGGGCTCCTGCGCCAGCAATCAATTGTTTCTTAATACACACTTGGCCACACCTTCCAAGATTGCGGAACAGAAAAGTCAAGATTGACACAAACCGAGCAACAACGTCAAAATCTTTGATCGAATAAACTCTCAACGCCAAATCTCGGCCGTTCACGAATGGACGTCCCTCGAGGGCTCTAGCAGTACACTTCTTTTTGGAAACTAAAACTATATTCCATAGATCTAATGACATGGGACCAACGGAAGTAATGGCTAATTCAACGCGCTTAAACCACCGGCTGAAATCGGCCTTTGGCCATTGGTTTTTTGGAAATCGGATAAACATTTTCAATCGTTGCACGTTTAATTGATTGGATTTCAAGCCGGCGTTTACTAATTCGTTAATAAGCTTACGGTATTATAGTTTAAACAGCATCGTTTAAAAGAACTGCTTTAATGTGCATTTCATTCGATGCGGTAAAAGGGTTAGTCTACGTGCTCTCCAAGGGCGAAAATGAATCCGCATCCGCCACAAATTGATCCTTCACCTGGCGGGTTGTTCAGTAAATAAAGCGCGCCTGGGATTATTGCTTCATTCAAATTCCCTGCACAATGAATTAGATACGAGTTACATCGAGCACGTGACTCGTATTGTGCATCCGTTCATGCGTTGATCCTGCCCAGACAGCACAAACTTCCGCTTTGAAATTTGAGCAACTAGGGTGCACTTCATGGTTAGAACCGCTAGCAGCGCCACCTGCAGTAGTGCAGATTCTTGTAAGGTTTTTTTTAGCTACACTGGTTAAATTACATAATAATAGACATATTATCATTATCTTGATAGACAATATCCGAAGCATCTTGTTTAAAATATCTGTTCGGATGAGTTTGAAAAAATTGTGGTAAACATTAAATAATGCCAAATGAACCAAAACACAATTTACAGCTGATATCTACAGAACTATTTGGGTATGAACTCAATTTTTTACTGAAAGCTTGAAATTCAGGCCTTGAACTGTTTTGGTTTGAAAGGTTTTGGATGTTCAAATATAAACACGTAGATACATGGTGGCCACAAAATTTTCATTTTCAATTTCCCTGAATTAAATCCAAAATTCCCCCACCAAAACTTACTCGTTAATGCATATCAATTTTTTTGTCACAATGAAAAATAAAATAACAATTGCAATGAGAAGCTTGGCAAAACACTAGATTTTGTTAAAGTCTAGCTGCATTGCAGGGATAGCATTTTGCTGTTATTTGGGAAAATTTCCTTAACCTCTAACAAATTTTTATGACATTTCCATGACTTTCATGACCACTTCTTTCCCCTGACCTGTTTCCCTCCTGAGATAAATTCTTTGACATTAAAATAACACGCTATCAAACGTTACTTACATAATTCACTAATTAACGGCTCCAAACTACTGTTTGGAACTTTAAATCTCCAATTAAATGCGTTTCAGATGCACGATATTTCTTTATCGATCGCTAAGAACGGTTTAGCATCGCTATAGCCCGGTCGCATTTGAAACACTTCCTGTCTTCTCCTTAATTTTAATTAAGACGTGTTTAAACTCTCGTTTACTTTACGTACTTAGTTACGCCTTCCTCTCTCTTTCTTTGTTTTATTTTCAGAATATTTTTTTTTCTCCTTCCTTAGCATTTCTTATCTTTTCAACCGAGCGGTTTCTAGAGCTCCCTATCTGAGCTTTTCCATTATTTACTTCTGAACTTTCAATTCTCTCCCAACAACAAAAAAGCTAATGAAAGCGCCAGCATTTTTCTAATGGAAACCAAAGAAAAGAAACTGTTATCGTCATTTTAGATTGGACGCTGTAAGAGACCTAACGGGACACAATGGCGTGCATTTTTCATATCGCATTTAGGTAGAACAGTTTGAACTTTCTGAAAAATGTGAATAAAGACATCGAGAGAGAAAAAAAACGAAAACCGAAAGCATAACGAGATATTATTAAAAGCCAAGATTAATATGCGAGGCATTAATAAAAGGAATTTCATTAAATTCGATAGCAAAATGCAAAAAAAAACGCATTTTCCCTAACAGTCAATACCGAACGCCTGGTTAACTAAAATGAAAACATTTTTTCAAGAATTTAAAACCATGCACGCGGCATATCTTATCAGCAAAGGAGAATTTTTATTTCGGAAGTTTTATATTATTTGTAATCCTCTTCCTGGTTTGAAAATAGTGGTGAGGAGGAACAACTTTCCTGGACTTCTTGCGCGTTTCCGCATACCATTGTTATTGAAAATACCTGGAATTGTCGAATTCATTACAATCCACGGTGCGTGCAGGGTTGCAGGGGTTTTTTTTCTTGGTCCGTTACAGTCAATACCACGGAGGATGTCTGAAGAGATATGTATCCAAGGTTTGGAGAAGTATTTGGTCATTAAACCCCAACAACGGCACGTTAGTTAAGCAATCGATACATTCGAGGGTAAGCATTGGTTCGACAGACCCTTTCATACGCCATCTTTGACACTTAATAGCACTTGCATTCTTCTTCAGAGGGTGCGTTTGATAGCCGCTTAGTGCAGGAATCCGAAGGAGGCTGCCACCAAATAAATGCGGTATTCTCATCAACGGCATTTAAATGCGATTAGCTAAAATACTCCGGCACGCATAATGAAGCCAAGGGGATGGAGATTAAACCGAATACATGTTCGGGGTTGAGGTTTACAAGAAATTAATAGATTGAAGGAGCTTACTGGAAATTCTTCAGGGAAGGGGGGATTCCAGCATGCAATGACATTGGGTTTATTCTTCATAAATTTTCATAACGCAATACCCTCGCTTTCCTTATCATAACTTGCGAGACTAAGGCGTACTAATGGACATTTTTCAACAACTTCCACGTTTGTGTTGCCGACAGAAATTGCCCAAGATTTACGTTCTAAAACAGGATTATGCGCAGTTTTTGGTCAAGTCGCGTGTTCGTTATTCATTTTTATTCAACATCTCTCGTTCCCTGGAATCGGTGCTATTGTTTGTAGACACTAACAAACTAGCGTAACCGTAGTTTAGTTTTTCTCTGACAATTGCAATACTAAGAGTCAATTTAAAATCCTTCCCAAGTACCAGCAAAATATCGATAATTGCATTTATTAAAATCATCCTGGTAACCGTTCCTATAGAAGCACTATACTTGCAGCAGTGACAGTTCTAAACTAGGCCTAGATTTAAACCCCAATTTAGGTAGGACCTGTATACTGATTAAATCAAATATCTCCCCAAATGCGGATGCATTTTTTCCTGCATATTTATACGAGCTTCACTTTTTCATTTTTTTCGCATTTCATTTTAATATAAAAATAATTGAAAATCGAAATCGAATTAACGGGCTTAAAATCGATCGTAGCTCGACGTCCCGAATTCGATCACGACCCATTTCCATGCTAAATATTCAAGAACAACAGATTTATAGTAAATTGCTAGCATGCAGATTCGGTGCTTACAAAATGGCTGCTGGAATTTAAAACTTTCGGGAATCACGGTTTCGCTCAGAAATCAGGTCGTTTGCAGCTACTATACGCAACCTTTTCCTTTCACCTGCCAATAGAGCGCGTCAAACTGAAAATCCAGTTTACTAATCCAACCAACTTTGGTAAATTACCTCCCTGGATACATCCGTGAAATCTAAATGGTAGACATTGGCACAATGGGGAATCCGCTAATTTAATGGAGGGAACAACGTGTGGCAGGTTCCCGTTAATTAGGAGAGGGTTAAGGGGGGCTCCCCTTAATTCGAGCGTGACAAGCGTTTCCACTTTCCATTTTTGAGGTTTGCTGACTCCGAAATCCCGATTCAGCGCGCGTGATGTTTGCGGAAGTTTTCCAGCTGGCACGACGATAACAGCATTCATTTAATCATATATAATTGATAGAAATAAAGTAACTTTTTATTCCCATGATGAAATAACGCCCATTAACGAGTACTATACGGAATTAGCATAGGGAGGCATGCACCAGGGGCCCATGCAGCCATGTCCATTTCGACGAATGACATTTCAACAACGAGCTCGTCACGCGGATAGCGACGTTGTCACGTGATTAACCGGGTCTACATTAATAAAATATGCATGACGTCCACTTAAACGAAATTTTCCCGATGCGAGCTTAACGGGAAGTGACGCCCTTAATAACACGTCATCCATGGTTTTAAGGACATAGATGGATATAGTCCACGTTGGACTATTTTTTCTTGAGCCATTAACAATTTCTGAATCCCTCAGTCAAAAAGGACTCAGTGTATTGTAAAGTACAGTTGAACTCCAATTATCCGAATCAATTGGGACCGGACCACATTCGGATAATCAAAAATTCGGATAATTGGATTTTTTCCG
>JAQGBX010005328.1:0-13854 GCA_034698745.1 Megaphyllum sjaelandicum
GATTTAACAGACTTATGCCTCACCTTGTAGTTACACCCGGTGTACACTTTTTGGCCCAATCAAATCCGCTAGTAGATTCACCGGAATCCTGTGACTGTAACAAGGGGCCTCCGGGCGTAAAGGGCTGTGGAGTTATCACGCTACGTTTGAATTTAACTGGTAGTTCTCATAGTCACGGCATGGTGGCGCTTCACCGGTAGTCACGCATAACATAAAAGTACCGAATTTTGTTAAAACATGCTTTTTTAGTATTTTATTCAAAGGCTCGTGAAAGGTTCTCAGAAATTAAACGATTTCTGCATGAAATCGAAAATTACAAATCGTTTTTTTTTTTTTTCAAATGCTCTCAAATCGTCTTTTAACATTTTGTTAGTTTTCAAATAAAATAATCTCTCGCTCCGGAGTGAATTAATAATTTGCCATAACGCAGATTTACCGAATTTTCCGGTTTATCTGAAATTTTAATTAAATACTAATTTTTAATTAGAGGTGGATTTGGCCCTCTTCGCACATGTCCAAGAAGAATACGACGTGTACAACCACAGGCCAGTATTGCACGCCACGGGACAACCACTCCACTTTTTAGTTCCCGGTTTCAAGGTATTTTTCGTTTCGAATTTCTGAAGAATTAATTCGGCAACCTGCAAAATGCGAGCGTATGAGTGGACTTTCCGATTTTTACGTCATTTTTAAATGTTGTCATTTGCACCTCTTCGAAGCTCTACGTATCCAATGCCCTGAAGAATAGTTCCTACAGCGCCCGAACAGGTCCCAGCGCCTATACTGTGTTTGCTTACATAAAACCTCAACTGCGGAACATGTACGATTGGTCCGTGTGCAACAACAGGTCAGTGAATCGACCCTGGGTATTTATCAAACAACAGGGACTAATATCGTTTTTCATGGCAAAAATTGACTTGTTGTTGCAGTTATCAAACAGTGATGCACGAAGACATAGCCCAACTGGAATACCAGGTGGGTGACGTGATTGTCAGTGAAGGGAATCGTTTGGTCCCTACAGACGGTGGAAGGCAAACCTTAGCCTTGCCAGGAGGAAGCCAGACGGAACTGCTCATGGACAATCTTGTGCTGAACTCCAAAGAAGTCTGCGGCAACGCCATCATGGTGGTGCAGCTCAAAGTACCTCATCAACCCAGCGACAGTAACAGAACCAACAACTTCTACTTACTGCCCGTCTTTAATGACTGCTGGGGTGAGAATTTAACGGTGGAACCAAGTTTCGCGCTTCCTTTACTTTTTCATTAGATATTTTCAGAAATCCTGAGTAACTGAAACCAAAATACAAGAAATTGTATATTTTCTAATGCAAGTCATAAGTTTGTTTTTCCTACATTTGACCACCCTTTAGTAATTCGATACTTACATGAAGCCGTCGTTGCTGGCTATTTCGATTCTCACAATTTTTGTTTGTTGGTATATGACATAAGCATAAGTTGTTAAAATTTTAATTTTGTTAATCATAGGTCATAATCCGGTGGAATCCATCGAGACTTGTCAAGTAATTCCTAATTATTACGATGGTGGACAGACTGCGTGGATCACATACACTGTTCCAGGACAACTGAAAGTCTACGAATACAAGGTTATAACTTGTGGTTTTGCATTTGAAATCGTTATACATGTATATTAGGAAGGGGATGCTAAAGCAAATATCGGAACTTTCTAAATTTTATAAATGCAAAAGCGGTTCATGTAATTTTAATTAAGACCAAAAATAATATCAAATAAATTTGATTTCAACTTTTCTGTTTTTAATTTTTTTTATTTCAAGATCGAAACCCATAAAACAAAACAAATATAATTTTTGGTTATCATTATCTTGCTTTTGTATTTTAATTATCGTTATAAAATGGTAAAATTGCACTTTAGGTGTAACGTATTTAACTCGTGCAAGACTGCTTTTAACTTCGTCAATATATTCCAGTCTGAAGAACGGTCCATCCGTGCATTAAACTCGGACGTTGATGCAGCGACCATGCAAGATATAGCTCAAATGAAGCTTATGACGGACATTCAGAGTGACCGACTCCAGGAGCTCGGACAGTAAGTTTTGAACGCAACGCTCTATTCTTGGAAACCTAAGATGTGTCCATCCAAATTTAAAATGTGTAAAGGCATGGAAAGATTTTTAGAAAAGTGATAGATGTACTTTTAAGTAGTGGAACACTCGCAGAATTAAAATTTCTTAAATCTTTGCAGATGCGTGGACACAGTGGTAGGAAATAGCGATTCCTTTGTAACCTCACTCGACGTTTTGTTGACCAGTGTTAGAAAATACTGGGATGAAATAGAGCCAAAAGTATGCTTGAGACTTTTTACCATATTGTTTCAAGGCCTCTACGAATTTCCTTTTTTTTTGGAATTTTGTGGTTTTTAATTTTCAGGGCCAGGTGCAGAAAGTAGAGCACAGCAAAATAAGCCTCATCTTGAGTTCAATTGCAGACATGTTAACCTTGGCGCTACAACCTAAAAATCCGTTATACAATTGGCTTCACATTCCTTTCCAATGGTATTTCAATCCTCTGTAAGTATTTACGGTATCTATTCTAGACTGATATGATCCTGATTCATACTGAATAAAATTATCGCAGATGAGACTATATTTATTATTCCATCTTCTTCTCTAGAATGCCATACAACTCAAACGAGGGTTCCAAGCATCCTGTAGACAGCAATCAAATATCTCGCCGAAAGCGCAACATCGGTGAAAACTTTCTTGAAGATGACATGGATGAGTTTGAGGCAGCCGCTCAACAGAAATCCCCATTGACTTCGAACATTTCTTTGGCTGCCAGTAATGCATCTGCGCCTCTCAGCACATCCTCTGGTCTGGGCTCTCTTCTCTCATCGACTCTTGCAAGCACCAATGGATTATCCATTAAATCCACAACTGGCCTTCCTCCGTTGACAGTTACATTGAATACTTATGCATCTAACAATGCAACAAAATCTGGAACCGGAAGCATGGCTGACTCCTTAAGCAGAGGACCTTTGTTGGCTGATGGTGGTAATGGTCAAGCTACCACACGCGCAGCGACTATCGCAAGTACGGTTGCTAGTCCTATGGCATCGACAATCAATAGTTCGGGTAGTTCTTTTGCAACGAGTTCCACAGGAGGAGCTCGTAGCGCAACTGCTTCTACTTCTACAGCTCGTGGAGAAAGTGCTATGTCCTCGGGAACAAATTCTTCAGCTGCGTCATCGCGAGGTGTAAGTTCTGCAACCTCAGCAACTTCGCAAACACAGCCAACAACTGGTGCAGGATCTATGTCGTCAACATCTCATAGCATAGGGTCTGCAGGAACAACCGCTCGCTCTGTAGACACAACCATTCACGCATCAGGATCTATAGGTACAACTGTTCGTAGGGCAGAATCTGCTATTACAACTGGGGGCACTGTAGGATCTATGGTTTCTACAGCTCGCAACGTGGTATCTTCAGCAACTGCTACAGCTCCGACAACTGGGAGTGCAGCATTTTCAACTGCAACTAGTCGTGGCGCAGGATCTTCTGTCGGAGCTGCATCATCAATAAATAATGGTGCAGCACCTTTGGCATCAACTACTCGTAGCGCATATTCTTCGATCACAGCAGCTCAAGGGGCAGGATCTGGTATCACCACTAAGGCTCATATTGTAACATCAACTATTTCTTCTGCAAATGGACAAACTGTTGCCTCTGGAGTAACAGCTGCCAGAACATCAGCGACCACAAAGGGCTCACAAACTTCCGGAAATGGAGCGACCATCACAGCCACTACGACGAAGGCTCATACAATAACTGCCTCAGCTGGTACAGTAGCCACGCACGCTGCAAGAGTAACAACAACAGGAATTTCTGCAACTTCAGGGAAAACCTCAGCTGATGGCATCTCTTCTATAAGCCAGGCTAGCTCTACCACAACCAAATCACCATCATCGACAACAGCAAGCGAGTTGACGGGCGATGACAAATATTTTGGGTCAGTAAGACTGACTTGTTGTATTTTTATGTATTCTAAGGTGAAAGAAGTGTTTTTTTATACAATGTTGATGTTTTTAACAGTCCCAAATCCACATGGCATGAATATGTAATGGAGCGTCTGTACGAGATGGTGAAATACAGTGGAAAAGGTTTATACTTCCTCGCACCACAGAGATGGCAAGCCATTTCTGCGTTTCTAAATGTAAGTTAAACTTCAGGTGTGATTGCTGCGGAATAAATCAATGCAGTGTGTGCAATTTTCAAGTGTGAATTTTCACTTATTTATCAGTTCATAGACCTACACTGCCTACCAATGTTGCATGTGGTACATTTTTACAGAATTAGCTTTCTTTTTCATTTACCGGTACACATGAACTGTATTTGGCGCTATTATTAACCAGCAAGCATAGAATTTATCAGCTCATTTGATTTTTAGTTTTTAGTAAGTTTTTTTTTTTACTCAGACTCTTCTCTATGGCCACAAAGAGGACTATGTGCGTTATTCCTACATTCCAAAAACAACATGGGATGGATTGGTCAATCTGATGAAAATGGCAATTGGCCAGAATTTCCCACGACTTTTTGACGATATCCCCTCTCCAATTCTGAAAGCTGCAGAGTAAGTACTTTAAAATGACCGAATAATTATTAATAAAATTGCATCAATGTTGCATATGCTTCGAATTACTTTATAACCACCCTTTAATATTTGCAGTGACTGGATGAAAGCGAAATATCAGCGACCTATTGAATTGGGAAGTTCGGCTTGCGACTTCCAGGAAGGGTTTGAGCTAGCGTTAAATGTCACCCAGGAACTTTTGCTTCAGGAACAATGGCAAAATCGACATGATCAGCTGGAATTGTTGGCCCATGTATTCAAGATTCTCCTCAAGGATGATCATACCCAATATCTCTCCGAACTTTACACCCGGGTAAGTGACAGAATTTGCCGTAATGTTTTGGATTAACTATCTGATCCCCATCATTGGTTTTAAACATGGAAATCAATTATAATATTAACTGTGTCTTTCTTGACAGTTATTAGCTGCACGTAAAATGAACCGAACTTGGATGATCCGTGATGGCATTCCAATTCACGAACCAGACACGAAAGACATTTGTAAGCGTTACACGGCGGTCAAATTGTGGCAGCTTAAAACGTTTCCAGTATTTCAGTTTGCTGGACGCACTGTTTCTCCTGATCAATATCAGTCCGTCTTCTGGTCTCAAGGTAAACCCTGGTCATTGTACAGTACAGCCATCCCTATAGGTTACCTTTTTACTTGCACTTAACGTGCAACATTTAAGAAATACAAAAATCTGAAGAATGGGCTTTGAACCAGATGAAAAATCCAAAATAGTTCCAACTACTTTTATGTTGTTCTATTTGAGGCCATCAATAGCAATGCAAGTATGAAATTGCCACCTTAACGTAAACTGAATCCAGAATAAAATTGCTGGGATAGTTTCAGCCCAACTTTGATGAGTAACGTTTTTTAAATTTTCTTCTGCAGAAAGGGGAACAATTTTCAGAGGCGACCGAAACGAATTTACTAATCAAGTGTTTTGGTCCAAAGTGGCCACATGCAGTTGTCAAGCAGGAAGCACGTGCAATGGCAATGTGGCCGTGACTCAAAATGGAGCGAACACGATGACAGGTACAATTTCTATGGCTAGTGTTTATTGTAATTGAGTGTTAAGCAATTTGGACCACCAAATTTATCATTCTGCTTTTTTAAGGAAATTCGCCCGCAACTGGCGGAAAGCACATGGAAGCAGCACCATTACACGTCCAAGTGGACGAAGCGATTGATCTGACTAATGATGACGATGACACCGAAAGGAAAGACAGCATCATTGGATTTGGATACGATGAGGTCGAAGACATGATGTTCGGAGAATAAGCCTGGATATTTATGGAAAAAAATACTGCTGTAAGGTCCTGCAGCTGAGAACTTATAATCAATTTTTATTGTTTGTTTATGGTCGTCCCCAAATATTTTATCCTAGGTTTTGCTCTTTATGACCTTATCCGTGATTTTATTATTATTCAACAGAAATTCCTAAAAAGATCATTTGTGCTTAACATGCCAAGGAGTGCGCTTGCCGGTTAAATTTAGTAACTGGATTAAGGCATTCGTAAAACGATTCGTAATAATATTTTATCGAAGGACTAAGTCAAATTTAATTTTACCTTCCTGCCAGACACAATTCACGATCAAGCACAGCTATGGAGAAACTGTGGTGCACAACATGGACAGACTTTCTACAGGGGCTATATGCATGAAATATTTTCGTCTGGCTGAAATATAGGCAAATATTATACTTCAAGGGTTTAAATTTAGGGAAAATCGATTTAGTCAAATACGATGATTGAAAATAGAGAAAAATGTGGGTATTGCAGATTTCAAGATACGCGCATGTTCGTTATGCGCGATAAGATAGTTTAAAACCTTTCAAAGAAAACATGCTATGGTATCGGATCTGACTGGATCGGAACTCGTGTATAGTGTTTCAAAGTAATTTTGATGATAAAATCACTTTGAACATTTGGGAAGTTATTTTACTAAAGAAATCCTTGAAGGATATTTGGATGAGCTGTACATAATAAATTCAAGCGCCAAAAAGATGCAAAATTTCTTTCATAATTGCCCGGAACGTCAAATGCACTGATAAGTTTAACCTCAAAATGGCAATATGGCGACTATTTTGAGCTTAGATTTAACTGGCTCAACGTTGCATTTTAAACCTGTACACTATTATAAATGTAACTGTGATTTTAAAGCATTGTACATATATTATACGGGTATTATATCGTCCGCTGTTCGTCATTTTGTTTCTATAGTTAGTAATTCATTTTGTGTTTATGGTGAAATGTGACAGCGCATTTATTGTAAATGTGTAGAAATCAAAATAGCCGGACCCGAGTAAGCTAGTGGTGTACCTTTTCGATTTATTTATTTCTTACGTTTTACTTTCATTTTTGCGTAGGGGCCAGTTTGAACACGTTCGAACCGCATTTTGTAATTATTTTACTAAATTAGATCGATACTCGTCGGAGATGTAAGTTGTAAATGCTAGTTAACTTAGCTAGTGCCGAGGAGTGAATTCTATAAAATTCCTAGTGCGCCTAGATGATGTTTGAAAAAGCGAATGCAAGGTGAAGATTTAAAATCAAGACCATTCTTTGATAGCTGAATATGGGCTGTCTAATATGTTTGCACAGTTTTCGTGCATTTTTATTCACATTGCAATAAAGACATTTGTTGGATTAGTTCCTCTCAAGATTCATTTTATGATGCGACATCGATCTGCTAAATATACATAAATATACTATATATTTTTCTCGATCGTATTAAAAATATGATGGAAATTAATATCCAACCACTTGAAGATGGAGGAATTTAGGAATTAATTGCCTTAAATGAGCATAATTAATGCTGGACGCTACTACATAATTAAGTAAAGCATATACTGAATGCTGGTGGTTAACATACCGGTAATTTCAAGGGCAAGCTAGGGACGTCATTCAAAAAAAGAAAATTTGAAATTTTTAAGAAATGGAAACGAAAATTATGGCGTAAAAAATACCCTAATATGAGTAATTGTAAATTCTTGTTTCTCCGTCTGCAACGGTACGAACGGTTATACTGTATGACTTTCTCAGCTTAGTAGTGGATCGATTCCGCATAAGAAAAAAGGAATATCATTTTTGGAGGAAAGATATGAAGTAACAACAATTTCATACTGGAAAATATTGCGACTTTATGAACCCGTAGTCAGGTTTTTTGCCCACCTGTATTAAATCTTATAAAAACTTAAATTATTAAAGCTCAAGTTAATTATGTTATTCTCGCATTATCATCCCGTTACTGATATCACTACAGCGAAGTCACCCTGTAATATTGGATAAGTAATTTTGCGGACACCCTGTATTTCTGTTTATCTTGTCAGCTAACAGATGGCGGCACCATATCGCACGTGCAATATGGTGGACGCTTCGAGGCCGCGCCCCTCGCGCTTTCCGCAAGCGCAGTATTTTGCGATCCGCCCTCATTCGAGTAATAACAACATGGCGAGGAAGGTGCTTTGGATTTGTGTCGTGCTTTATTTTACTGCTGATTTCGCGTTTTCAAACGTGTTTGACAGCCTCTTGGACAGCGGCGAACCTTGTAAAGAAGCCTGTGATAAGACGTACCCTCTTCACACCTATCCTAACGTAAGTAAAACTCCAAATTCCGACCAAATTTTTCCACGATTGTACCTAGGTCCAAAGGTTCGTTCTCGAGCTCAGCTGACCCTGTTTGTATACGCGGCTGATAATACAGTTATTTACCTGAAACCTTGTCGCGATAGCTTTGTCAGTGCTTTCTGATTTTTCTTAGCATGCAAGGGGTGTTATGGCTTTTCCCTGTCAAGTCCCGTGCCTTTCGATGGACATTTATTTCCAATTTCCATATACATGTAGCTTATAGTTGAATGCGTCATGATTTCGTGTGATGGATGGCAGTCGTACTTCTCACTATATTTCACAATTATGAGCTATTTTTGTTGTTAACGAAAGCTTTAACGACATGTTTTATTGCTACGCAGTCGAATGACCGAGTGTGCATTTCCAATTCCACCTATGAAGAATGCTTATTGTCGTGCAGGATTCAAGGTCGAATCTGTATAATATTCTAAAGCTGAATTGAGCAATTATCTGGATTCGAAAATTCTAGGAGTTTTCTTGGGTAGGCCAGTCCAAGCAAACTAAATACAGTATGTAGTACCATTACGGGGTTCCGGTCGAGCTTGAGGTTGCTAGATCCTTGCATATGAAATGCAATTATCCATTTGTCTGTGGAAGACTTGCCGAAGTCTTGGAAATTCCAGTTATGTCATGATCTTGAGGGCAGCCTATCCTTCATCGAACCGATGGTTCTTGGCTCAAGACTCGACAGAACGGATGGGTATGTTTAAATATTCTTGCATTATAAAGATTTGGGTTCAAATCTCAGGTGAACAAACCTCGAATTTTAATTACGAGCCACTTTAATGGGAATAATAATAAAAATACTGGTTTATTCCGAATTTGGAATTGGAGGGGTGCCACCATCACTTTAAACCTATACCCATGCAGCTATAAATAATTACATGATCTTCGAGAATTGCATTATCAGAAATTACGAAAACTTACACTTTTGCAATTGAATAAATCGCGCAAAGAATGTTTGCGCGGTTCTTTTAAAAGGCTGCCGTGGGCCAATTTATACAAAAGCAAAAGTAAAATAAAAGAACATTATATACGCTGAAAAGCTTTCACTATTCCATGGTGTGCAGAAAATATTGCCAATTCTTCCACTGATATATGCACCGATTTAAACTGCATTCCTCCTGCAATTTCTTAGACCTCGGCTCGTATTCATCCTTAGCGTATGTTTTATACTGTATATCCTACCTTGACATCCCTAACGACCGTTATAAAAAGAAAGCTCGTTACAAGGATTAGATTTACAAGATTCAGGAGGATGAGCGAAGTAGCGATGCAAGATCGAAGTGTTAAATCAATCCATAACCTACATATTTTTCCGTGTAATTCGGTCTTCATTTTTGTTTTCTCGAGAATCCGATGACACCCTGTTAAGTAAACGAGCCATGGTTGTGCAGATCAGGTGCCTCGCCCTCGTGGCTTCAATAAGCCGCTATCCTCGAGTCTCGAAAGCTCCTCGTTCACTACCCTAGGTGTGCTTAAGGTGTTTTATACGTTATGGATTTATGCAAGTACGGCAAACCCGATTCCGTAATCTTTAGCCTCGTGATCTTCAAAAACAATGGCATGCACTCTCTTCTTTTCCCAGGCCCCATCTTTCTTCGTTGCTTTTTTCATGCATCGTCAGCATTAACGTGCAATCTTTTTGTTGACTTTGTTACGGGCTTACCAGCGCTTGTTTTTGAAGTTGATGTTACACAACTATAGCCCCGTCTTTTGGCACGACCATGCTCGGTCCCATAATCGTGTTTGTGCTAACTAAGATACACGTACGAGCTTTATTTACTTCAAACAACTGGATTAAGCTGCGTTAATTGCTTAAGATAATTAGATAACCTCATTAGGTTGCCTTCACTATTCTAAAGAGTCCCACCTGTTGATTTTCCTTGGTATCATCGATGACATTCACATTTGTGATTCATGGATTCATGGTATAGAACGCATTGACATTGCTTATTGCGCGCAATATTTTCAAATGCAGGACCTTAATAGCAATGAGAAAGTAAAGATTTTATGAGACACTTTGTCGAAACATGCACGCTTCGATGAAAACACTAAACAATTTAATTGTCATTGGAACGACTGGGGGATATTTAGATTAGATTAGATCCCAATTTCTAGCTGCGCTAGTTCATTCGGTGGCCGCGAGAAACGGTTGTTTGTCATTGATCTAGTTGTTTTGTTTTCTTGCAATTTTGGGTCGGTTCTTTCGGTCATAGGCTCATAGCTCACAACGGACTACCTCCGACCATGTCCATGAACACGCGTCCTTCGCTTTTATTTGTGCTATTTCGTTCAGATGGTTTTGTGCTCGCAAATCATTTTTGGAACTTTTGTCCGTTTTAAAAATATACCGGATCCTGTAAGTGTATGCACGCTGTTCCATTTTATTTGTGACTCTCCATTGTAGCTGAAGTTCGCATAGTTGCCACGTAGCTGTTGATAGTTTTGACAGATAAGTGGCACTCTCCTTTATCTACCGCCCAACCCACCTGTTGCATTTTCGAAAAAGCTTACATTCTACGCGGTCGTATTGCGACACTCGGAGCTGGACTTAAATTGCTTAATGCGCATGGTAGGGCGCAGTAAGCACTTTTATAATTTCGAGCCAATTTTCCTCCATTTTTATCGCTTTGTCGATGCCATGCAGTTAGTATGATTTTGTTAATGAGTTTATCACGCGACTCATCGCCATCTACACGGATCTGCACTTAATCAGATGCCGATAGATAGCAGTTCAATCGCCGAAGAATGTTTTAAGCTAAGTTCGTTACATGTACCCAATGTTCCAGGAAAATGCACGGCGTGATGTTGGCTATTTTAGCTTGCAAACTGCTCATGGCGTAACCAATTTGGGGCCATTCAAAAACGACGTCCGCAAAATTTTCCCAAAATTGGACTCATCCCCTGCCCGCATTGTGTCCGTTCAATCAGTTCCTTCCCCCTCCTCCTCTCACCATTTGGACGTTCAAAAGGAAACTTTAAAAAAAATGTATTCAATTCAGCTCAGTGCCCTACAGTCAGCATATTTGGAAAATTTTGCCAATTTGTCTTTGTAATTTGCTGGAAATTTGGCAAATTTCTGCAGAAACTGTTGAAAATTTTAAAAATCTGTACTCGAAACAGTTGGAAATGTTGAAGATTTGTCCTTGGGAAAGCGTGGAAAATGTTTCAAATTTGTCTTTGAAAAAAAGTAAAAAAAATTGTAAAGATCACCTCGGGAAAGTTTGAAAATGTTGCGAGTTTATGCTCGAGAAAAATGCAAATTTGTGTTGGGAAAATTTGAAAGTTTGCAAATTAACCCTGAGCTTTTAAGTTCTGACTTTTCTAGTTTTTCCAGGACTGGAGTTACCCTTGTTTACTGACTTTCGCAATTTATAACACATCACCTATGCGATATGGCGCTGAACTTCCTTTTTACTTTGGGAACTGATTTTATTTGGCATTTTTCTTTTATCAAGTGGACGCCCGAGTTGGTTATACCCCCCTCCCTCCCCTTGTGTCCGTGACTCAACCTATTCTCCCCCTACCCCCTACATGAGGACGTCCTTTTTGAATGGCCCCCGTCGCGTTTAGGAAGAAGTCAAACGAAATTGAGCCACGTTCTCGGCGTCCATCCTGAGATCGGAGGATTTCTTGTCCTCCAGAAGGGTGTCAACGGTTTGGCATATTTGCATGACCTCACGCTTACTAATCCAGCAAGGTGCGTTCGGCCACCTGCCGAAGACGTTGGTTTAGGCCTCGATTTCTATAACCGATCGTTTCTCATTTATAATTAATGTGATTATTGCGCGATAAATATTGCGATGCGTCCTGATAGCCTTGGAAACAACTGTTGGGACTCAAGATCACGTGTCAGAAATACGACGCCATAATGCGCGTGTGTTTTTACTTGGAAGAATTAATTATTCAGGGTTGGTTTAATTAGTTTAGCTTCTCTTCTTGGCGGCTTGTCAAACAATTATATCCTAAACCGTATAAACATGTACATGTACTGCGAGTGTAATAAGCATACCCAGTCGTACACGCTTTAATCACCAGCCTACATTACCTAGAATGAAATCCACGCTGTTATTAATAGTTTCGTCATCAGTTTTGAAACAGGTGCGAGCATATCACATAAATAAAAATGGTAGAGCGCCATCAACGGCACGTGACTGTGACTGGCTATGCCATATTAAGTAGTTTATATCGCTCAGTAAGTAAGGGGCCATTCAAAAAGGACGTCCTCACAGGGGGAGGGAATGGGGCTTGACCATCTCGGACGTCCACTTGACAAAAAAAAATACCAAATTAAATCATTTCCCAGGATAAATGAGAAACTGAGCGCAATATCGCCTAGGTGACGTGTTATAAATGGCTAAAGTCGGTAAACAGGGTAGCCTACCCCCAGACCTGGAATATAGAACTAGTTTGATGTTCTCATAATCCAAAATTAACTGTTTCTATATATCCGTATACATGGTTACCTCAAGGGTTATTTGCAAACTTTAAAATGTTCCCAGTACAAATTTGAAATATTTTAATTTTTCTCGAAGATGAACTTGCAAAATTTCAATTTTTTTTTGAAAGACATCTTTACGACATTTTCCACGTTTTCCCAAGTACAATTTAGCAACATTTTTCATGTTTTCCCAGGCACAAATTTGTATAATTTTCCACAGTTTCCGAGGAGAAATTTGAAAAATTTTCAACAAATTCTGAGAACAAATTAATAAAATTCTCAATCTTTTCAGAGTACAAATTTGCAAAATCGTAGATATAACATTGGAATATGTCAAATTGTGTCGTTGGTAAGGGAAATTTGTTTAAAAACCTAGAAAAGTCAGGGAAGTTGAATGTGAAATTTCACGGGGAACCCTGGTAAAGATCAAGTAAAATTACGATTTTTTTGGAATTCCAGCCGATCTTTCCAAAAAAACCAATAGCGTTATTTTAATTGATCTTTGCCGACTTGTACAATTTCTCTGGGAACCGTGGACCCTGCATGATTTGGATATAATTTGCACTTCAGACCTAATTTTAAAGATACGGTGTGCGAAATAGGAATGAGATCCAGTGAAAGTTCTGCATTTTTGTTGTTGTTTCGGACGTCCGAATTGGGGGGAGAGAGGTCCTGATTGACTGGACACTATGTGGACAGTGGGTAGGGGGAAGTTCAATTTTGGGAAAAATTTAAGGACGTCCTTTTTGAATCGCCCTTAAAGGTTGGTAGAAGTGTGAACATGTGAAAGTCAGGTTCGCTGTATCGCGGACAAAGAAATCGGTGGTCGAATTTCAAAACGATGAGGTTTTTAAAGTCTATATTTATAGCCATTTGAATGGAGCGGGCGTTTCTTGTAGGAAAACCATTTTAGAAAAAATAACACGGTAATGGGTTGTTTAGATTATAGATAATTATGAAAGGATATCCTCCGAATCTTAATGGACTAATATACACGAACCGTGTACGTTGAACTTCGGCCATGTTGTGAGATCAGCCTCCTCGGACAATCCAAACGCCACGCGTGTATCTACGATGCAACGTTCCTCGACAGATTATCTATATAAATAAAAATGTAAATTTGCTTTTGTTACTCGTATTACTTCTCCGAAAGTTCTTTACCGATTGCTTTGA
>JAQGBX010005329.1:0-13853 GCA_034698745.1 Megaphyllum sjaelandicum
GTAAATACTGTGCTTGTAAATCACCAGATACCAGGGCGGTATTTTGAGACTTTCCATGCAACTGGATGCTGAGAATTCGATTAGATTTAACTGGATTTGGCAGAGCTGTCGTCCTGATCAATCAACAACTCAGGTTGTGGAACAAGGTTGAGTCCTCTACAAAAATCTACTCAACGTCATTTTGTGTCTACAAAACCACGATGCCAACAGTGAACCTCGATCAGTATAGCGAAAGTCACAGCAACCGATTCCTCGCAAATTTCCGATTGAGAAACTTTTAAATTGCTCATGTTTGACGAAATAAATATGACGTTTAAAAGTTAACACTGTGTGTCGCTTTCGATACAATTTTATTAATCGAGATAGTAAATTCAGTTGGGTGCCATTAAAATATTTCTTCCAGTTAAGGAAAAGATATACATATCGTGATTCTGTATGCGCAGTGAATTTGTTTTAATGTTAAACTATGCAAATTCTATTAGAATGCAGTTTTTTTTAGCTTACATTTTAAGTATGCTTCTTAACATCATGATTTCATACATTTTAACGTGCATTTATTGCTTTCGTTACAAATTTTCATATAGTGTTTCATCAAATTACTGGAACCATTTAAGCCAAAATACGGAGTAGGCTACTCAACCCAATATTAAGTACTTAAAACAAAAGAGACTTAGAATTTAAAGTGATTAAAGTGAACTCAATTCGGAAGAATTTACGACTTCAATTTACCATTTTATTTTTGAGTTTCAAACTGACTTTTTAAGTACTTGAAGCAAAAGAAACTTAGAATTTAAAAGGATTAGTGGATAAAATTGACTCGTCTTCATCTTCTAACGTGACAATTATGATACGCGAGTCGTGATTTCTCCTGGAACTCTACTCGCCAGAATTTACGACTTCAATTTACCATTTTATTTTTGAGTTTCAAACTGACTTTTAAGGCTAACTTATCAAACTTATGTTTTCATGGTCCATATGTTATAAGCTGGCGAATGAGATTGAGAGGTTCAATATTTGGCCCGCTGAATTTTGGACGATCTCTCTCCCAAGATGATTTGCTTTTTCACTTTTATTCAGTTGGTTTTTAATGGCAGTTTGCAGTATATGCGGGCTTTTGGCATGCGTGCAGGGGACGCGATACGATCTGGACCAAAGCAGGGTTCGCTGTATATGAGCTGGATTAATATTGGTGTCAGATTGGGTTGTGTTTTTGATGAGAACGGAAGTAATTGACACTATCTCGTGTGGCTGTGTTTTCCACGCCAGCGCTCTTATTGTGCCGAAATGCAGTTAGTTGGCAAACTTAGAGCGCACATTCCGCCTTACTGCCTTTAATCTGAGCGGATGGAATGACAGCGGCCCTGTCGTGCCATATCTGATGAAAGCCACTCAGACGTACCAGATCACGTACAGCGCACGTGGATGGCCTTATGCGACGCAACGCCGACGCGTGGCGCCCCCCAACGGACGCCAATTAGCATCTCCTTTTACTTTCCCCACAAAGTTCAAAAAGCTCTCTATATCTTTCGTTATTGGCCTTATAGCTATCGCGCATTTTTAATTTTCTTTTTATCCACTATTGTTATTTTGTCACTATATTTTCCACTGGATATTCCAAAAATGGAATATTACAGGAGTATTTCTTGGCTTAGTTGTATGCTATCTTACCATGGTTATCGTTAGATAACATATACAACTAATACTCCAATAAAGATGGATGAACCATATTCTAGATATCATTCTCCAAAAGAGGTTATATCATCCTCGTCTTGCATTCGGTAGACTCAGGTTCGATTCCCGGGTCGGCTATCTTCGATTTAGGTTTTCATGGTTTCCCACAATTTATCCAGGCGAATGCTGAGATAGTTCCTATATTGAATCGGCCATGACCGTCTTCCTATCCTATCCTATCCCACCCTCCTCGTTAAAATTCCAAATATGGGAAAATTAATCAAAAAAACAAAACCAATTGTGATTTTGGGATCAATCATGACCAGACTAATTAGTCTGATTTAAATTGTTTGATGATCTCCCCTGCCACATGCTACTATGTACTGACTGCAGAGTAAAAATTGAATAGAATAGAATAGAATTCTCGCATTCAAGTATTCCATACTTGACAAGTGGTCTGATTGTAATTATTTCTCACTTGTCAGCTTTCAAGATTTAATTGAGAAGTTCATTAATTGTGCAGTAAAAATGCATCATTAAATAATTTAGTCAAAATAATATTGCTAACGACGTAAGGATTGGACACGTATCAGTTACATGTTAGTATGTATTAAATTGAATGCGGTGTTCAGGTATTCTGAAGCTGTTTAAAATGTTTAGTTGGAAAATTTAAATATGCCGATTATGAAAAATATGCCGATTGCTCGTGAAAGTTATCCATTTTAAAGATGCTGACAACACCACATAATTAGTTTAATCACGAAGGTTAATCTCTTTGCATTCATATTTGAACAATTAAGGACATCACGTGGCATGGGATGTACTGTAATTTGGTTTTGATTAACTCATGACCATCGTTCCATCCTCTATAGCGCCATTTATTCTTATTTCGCGTTGTCACTGTCTTGGGTATTAATGAAAGTGTAGTACTGCACAACTCACATTAAGTGAATGATGTGCATTTCTTCTACTTTGCATTCGTCATTAGTGATAATACAAAATGTTCCGTTCCTGTATGGTATAGTAGGCTATAGTCTCAGGCGGTATACGGTATGGAGCTGTATAATGTGGAAATCCTCGTGAATCTATTATATAACTGATTGCCCATCCTATAAGAAGCACGACAGCATCGATGGTTGTCAACTTTAATTATGCTTATTGGCTTTTTCCCGTCAAAGCCCTCTTTTGAAAATGAAGTTAATGCAATTAATAGATTTGATGAAAATAGCTGCGCTACTCACAATGTCGGACTCGTGTGGCATGGAGCCATCCGTGGACATGTCGAAGCCGTCATCAGTGTATTGGCATTAATCAGAAAGGCTGGCCACATTAGTCCTTAAGCCTCTTGATTAATC
Source organism: Megaphyllum sjaelandicum (assembly GCA_034698745.1). Lineage (NCBI taxonomy): Eukaryota > Metazoa > Arthropoda > Diplopoda > Julida > Julidae > Megaphyllum > Megaphyllum sjaelandicum. The sequence goes on from JAQGBX010005329.1 coordinate 3,027, forward strand.
ATAGCCTCCCCTAAATAGGGACAATCTCCATCAAGCCGATTGATGCAATTTTACAGTTGTTTAAATGACTGGTTGCAAATCTTTCGGTTTAGTAATTATCACGCAAATCACCGATGCAATCGTATATTATTTTCGAAAATGTGGGGATTTACATGTAGCATTATTGAGCATTAGCTGTTGGGATGAAAATCCCTCAAAACATGTTTATCAGCCACTTTGTGAGACACGCATTTAAACGAGTCAATCATTCCTTTTTGTAATTATTACAACTCTACTGTTATGTGCATGTAATTTACTAATTAGTATGATACAAAATTAAAGTCAAGCACGGTCAGGCATATACATACAGTATGTATATTTTACGTGTTATTTTAATCAATCGTTGCGAAACTACTTGAACAATAAAGAAATGCGATTCTGGTGTAACGATAGCCCCACTGCTAATTTGCATATTAGCATATTCACTCCAATGCATGTTTTTATTGCCATATCTGTTTTATTGCACGCTCGGTTTCAATTTGCTGAATTAGTTTTTTTTGTTCAAATTCGATGATGCATAAATACCAAATTGGCTTAGCACATAGTCACAGTTTTGCATAAGGGGCTTCACATCCCATATCCATTTGCAGCAAAAAACGTTAATTCCTTCACCCTGACGATGACTGAACCGCTACGGTCCCCAAAATCGTTTAAATGAGATTAAATATTGACATCAATTTCGATAATTTATTTTGAGTTTTATATTGGGAGGCGCCCTTTGGCACCCAAACCCTTTACCCCAAGGACCCATTTCAGCCCAATCGTATCGGTCACATGGGTATTCCAGCTTAGGGGGACTCGTAAGTATTATGTTCCGCACGATTTCACCGATCACTTTTAATTTCTTATACATTTTTATCATACTATTTCATGCGAATTCCCTTCATCCTCTAAAACCGAAAAAAAAATATATAACGTGGATCAATTGTGAAATTATCTTTTGTGAAATCCCCGTGACTCATCCCTGCGCTTCGCTCTGTACGCTATTAATTCAAATTCATTTCAAACGATAAGGTTACCTTATAATTCAAACCCCCCTCCCCGTGACAAATGTCCAGAAATATGAGCCAGAGAAGCACTGACCCAAAAAAGTACGTCGCCATCAAGGAGGGAGGGAGGCCATTTGGGGGATCCATTTACGTTAAACCACGATGACCGTCCTCGTATGACGTCAGCATGTGTATACATCTACACTGTATGTGTATTGGGGCTAATCTTTGTTGACGTCAAGAACGGTAATTTGGATTTACTATTAAAGGAAAATGATAATGCAGTCTTCATTTCATCACTACATTAAATCCAAAGGGGATAACGTTGGGCGTGATCAAAAAATTGTTGTCATTCCCAATGTTCATCGCATCAACAGAGATGTTGATGTCAATAATGGAATCTGAATGAAAACAAAAGTAGCATATTTTGATTTAGCGGAAGAATGCCAATAAAGTGGGTCTAATTTAAAACAAATTTAGTGCAACTGCAGTTAGATTAATCTAAAACGTTGTTGGGTTGTTAATCAGCGAGTGTGTTGGAACAGGTCTGTAACTCACTATATTATATCATCAGTGAACGAATGAGAAGTAGCACTGTACAAAGATGATAGAACTATAGGATTTTCACCTTTACTTTGTTAAGACCAGACTATATCCAGTATAGTTTCCAACCTGGTTATCGTTTTTTTGCCCTTTTAGCTATTTTTGCAAAGTTGGATTTTTTTCTAGAAACTTTTGTTTTAATTGCAGAACCTGTCTGAGTTTTCCAAGTTTGCAAACCCTCCTAAAACGAAACTTTTTACTCACGGTTTTTACGAAGTTGCTATGCCAAGGATTTCTGCTGGCTACTCATATAAGCTCCGAAGTAATAATAAAAAAAATGTATATATACAGTATATAGGGGCTGTGAGAAGTTTAATTAAATGGGATGAAGCCGGGATGGGGGTGCGCGGAGATATTGGTAGCTGACCACAAAATTATTGTCTTTGAAATGCGCGGCATAGTTGGTGCCGATATTGGATTGGATCGTAATGGGCCGGTCAACGATGGAGGAGATATATAAAAGCGTATATGTAATAGCGAGTGCAATTGGCACAACAAAGGCCAAGGAGAGAGAAATTGGAGATGAGAAAGACATTAAAAGTGGACAGAACCGTAAGCGCCCATCCGAACGTTCCGAAATTGGACAGGGAAAAATAGGCGAGTGTATCGAAACGACACGAAAATTGTTTAAAGTAAATTGCAATGGGTCCCACACCGCAACATTTTAGCACATGAATGAAAAACGGTTAGGACCAAAGCCATGCTGGCGTTTGGAAAGCAGAGGGTTGATGACGTGCTTGGTTGTGATTCATAAGGGGGGGGGAGGTGAAGTTACACGGAAACGTAGGCGTAGTGGAGATGACACGTGCTGGCTTGTTAAGCAACCCCTCTTTTTATCCCCCCTCTTATGCTCAAAAATAGCTATGTATATATGGAAAAATACAATAAGAGAAACAGGGTAGGGAAAAAATGAGGGCTATGTGGTTTGGAAATGGCTGGGAGATGAAAGGACGAAATTTGCATACTGGACGCAGCAATGTATTGATACGGTTATTTATAGGGTTGAGGGACTCCCCCTATGTGAAGCTATATGGAACTGTCATTGGCAAAAAATCTTATCAATGGATGAAAAATCATTTAATGACGTTGAATGAATCCGTACACGGAGGTTCATGAGAATTAGCGATTAAGCTCGGAACGCGTGGTGAACATGCATGAATTGCACTTGTCAAGAAGATTCCAGTGGAAATTAGAAAAAAAGTTTTCCTGTTGCAGCAAAATCGTCCAACACTAGACGAGTCTTGCAAACTCACAGGAGTTTGCCAGGGATCAGAAAGAATTCTCGATCAATCACTGAAAGCTGCAATTAAAAGGAGATTAGCATTTGATATCGTTTGGGTCAAACATTTTATTTTGGCAATTTTCACTGGCGAAAATTCCGAGCAATTCAAAAAAACTACCGTTTCCTTTTATTGGCGTATTGTTATTATTGCTCTCTTCGTTATTAGTAAGAATTTAGAAATATACCGGATTAATTTTGTGAAAAATGTGATATGGTTGGTCATACCCAATATGTTCGTGTGTGCTGAATGGCATTAGAATTTATAAAGCCTCTATTTTGACAAAAAATGTGCGTAATAATTTAGAAGTGCAAACAATTTCGTGATGGTGGTTTTTTTTCAGTTGAGTTCGTACATATTTGAAAACTTTTTGTTTTGAAATATCCGATTTCGGTTCAGGTGTATATTATTTGAACGTACATTTACTGTGTATAGCATTACACATTTTGCATAAATATTCCCACTATGAAAACGTTTCAGTAGAATCGTTACACTTGATTTTCAGCGCAACTGCATTTTATCCAAACTTCGTGGTTGTTTGCTTTTCTGTTCCAAAACCGGTCACGGGGAAATTTCATGTTCTAAAATAATGATTTGATGTAGCAGTGATGAATGGGGTAAATTGAGTTTTAGGAAAAGAGGGCACATTGACTGTTGCGATGACTATCCGTGTTTTTTAGTTTCCTTTGTGACCGTGTTGTAATTGCAATCCCATGCCTACAGTAATGGCTTTTATCCATGTTTGTTTAGTTTTAATTTGTTACCCCCGGTCATGCATTCGTCACGGTTACTTTATGCAAATTAGATTTTGAATATAAATCACGCGTGGTCCTCTAGAGGCTTTTTACGAACAGTAATAACATTCGCCATCCATTGGGTGCTACAATCACCCTTTTATCCACTCCCTTATCTTCATTTAAAAACTTTCTCCCAAAATCCATTGAAAAAAGGGGTTTTAGGCAGGTAGGCCAATGGCTTTACCGCTCTTATCACCCAGTTTATCTCCATCCCCCCCCTTTCGGCTTATCCCCTCCGCGCCATATCCACCCACTCCAATGTACGGGCTTATCTCTTATTATTCATGTTTTTAAGCCCTTAGTCTATGGTTACTGCGTGAAGGTGGAACAGTTGGAAAGCCCATCTCAGAAATTGCAATTTTCATTGCATTACGTTAAGTAACCTTGTCCCTCTGTATAATGGCCACTTTTCTGACGAATTAAAATTACCTACCTTGAAGCTAATTTGCAAAAATGGCAATCCACTTTGCCAGCCAGTATGGAGTACTTCTGTTTGACTATATCTTTCCATCTTTTTTAGTATAATATCTAAATGCGTCTATGTTCATTCATGAGCAGTGACTAAGCTGCGTGAACTTATTATGCCGGGCAGTTAAACCTCTATTTTAGGGCACCCCTAAAACGTATAACCTAACTTCTAAAATTAAACAGCTCAAGTTAACGTCTGTAGGATATGGGCCTTTTTATATCAGTATGAATTATTCTTAATCGTTTAGGAGCAAATAATTGTGATGCCATATTGCAATATTTGGTAACGAAATAAAAATATGATGCACTAAAGAGTCTCAACCATTTCTGACATACTGTATAATAAAAAAATAATTATATTTTTGTAAGGAAAATAGAGAAAATATTTACATATACAGTCAATATCGCTATTTGTAATCATATAGCTACTGATGTGCAGCCAGTAAATATAAGAAAATTTAATATAACGAGTCTAACTAATACGTGGTAAGATTCTCTTTGTTTATATTATCGTGCCTTACAAGCATCTTAGGCGTAAAATGCACTTAAAATTCCTGGAAGAAATTTCTTTAGTTAGACTCTTCCGAAATTGTCCATGGAGTGCCCAAGTCCGGGAGGTTTCTATGAATATTTCTATTGCAATAGTGCACAATTTCATCCTAGCCCATTCCGACCCCTTTGTTTGCCTCCAGTTTTACACTGAAGATAATAAAGCCGGGTTTATTTGATTTGATGGTACTTTAGCCCGGGCCCATACGCATTTAAAGTGTTAAAATGCATCAAGGTAATTTGGTTTCTTAGTCATAAAATGTGAAATCGGCGCTCCTGATTCGTTAAACACGTAAAAGGGAAAAGTGTACATTTATGCAGATTAATAAAAATAATACAGATATGGAGATTAATTTAGGCAAAGCCGTTTATTTTTAGTTAAGGGCTACACGGAGCACCTTCAGCGTGTTCCCCTGAACGTAGGCAATCACTGATAACATCTAAGTCTTCAGTGTTTGCCCGCATTCACGTTTCAGTCATTTCATTTCAAGCAACATACATGTAAATTGAAAAATTATTTCGATTTCAAAAAAATGAAACGTCAAGCATAAAGTCATTTCATTTTTTCACATGTCTGCATAAAATTATGTGATACGATCAATATGTCCCTAAAACTGAAATAACTTGAAAGGTGTGTTAACTACAATTACATACTGTATGTATTCTGAATTAATTTTGAATATACATTTACCTCCTCAGGCATTCCATATTTTTTTTGAAAGTCATGTAAAACCGGTACACTTTTGTTTTTGTACATGTATAGGACAATTTCTATACAAGCAAGAATTAAGTCAAGTTTACCTCCTCATATGCTGATTTTTGATTTTTAATTTTATTTTCAAGGGTGCCGGATGTTTATAATCCGTTATTAAATTCAACAACGAGGTATAGATTTTCTTATAGAAAATTGACAGTCAGGATACCACTAGATGCGTCATAACACCCCCCTCACTTCCCCATCAAAATAAAGCATTTTTTTTCCATGAGCATTAAGACTGGTAAACAAAACCATATGATTTTTGAAGCATTTCAAAGTACGTAGGTCTGAAGTGATTGCAATCTCAATCCAATTCTGTCACAGTGAATCAAAGATTATAGTTGACACATTGTTTAATTCTTTATAACGCGAAATGAAAAAAATGGCATTTTCGTTCATGAAATATAAATAGCTGACAATCACAATATGACGACAGTTAATCCTCGATCCCCATAAAAATTCGCCCCACGTAAACCTTTTTCCTATATGTTGATTAGCTTTCCAACCATATTACCAAGCCATGCATATTAAGCACCATTTAAAAAAGAGGGCCGGTATCTTCATCTTTCGATATTCGTATCGTGCAATTAAACGCATTTGCATCGACTTTGAGAAATTTTATTTTTTTCTTCATTTAAAGTGGAAATGCAATTTGAGCGCAGTCTCGCACACAGGAATTATAAATTGACGTGTGATTTTAATCTTTCATTGTTTTATTGAGCGTACGTTGGGTTGAGTTGGAGGAGTGCGAGGCTGCACCGCAGTTTGGAAGCTCCCAGAAGAGGTTTGCATAACTCGGGGGCATTTATTATTCATAATGAAGGCAAATTTGAATGCCCGAATTGCACATCGTCACACAAATTACTTCGCTATACGTTGGCTTTCCCTTAAATTGCTTTGCATTTCATTACGATTAATAGGCTAGCTAGACTGGAAATAGCGCAAACACCTTGCGGTGCTCATCCGAAAAGCAAACACCAGCTTGCCGTGCCTATAATATATTTCGCACTAAGCTCTTGGGCGCGCAGAGCACGTTGACTCCAAGTTGAACCCAGATGGCGCTGTTCCTAACAAAAAATACATGTTTTGGACGCGTGAAAGCGCCTTCTGTGAGTAAAACTAAAATATCCCGTCTCTTGTTGCGTCTGCAAATTCGACAGAAAACATATGGGGGAAACTTTTTTTCCTTGCATTTGGAATTACTGCTCTATTAAAAAATGCTGAGCATTTCACCCAACTCGACTATAAATGCCATTGATGCTGAGTTATTTTAGGATAATAACCTCTGCAATATTAAAAATTTAACAAGTTATTTCTTTTGTGTGAATGAAAACTTTAAAAATAAACCAAACAGTGATTATTATAGTTTAAATTGCCATGATGTGAACAATAGTATATATAAATAATTGAAAATGGGATGCTTTTTTTTGGTGTTTTATCATTATTTAACATTGTTCATGGAAATTTGAAAGTGCACTTGCTTCAAACATCTGTGCTATAAAAAATGCAATAATTTAATGGGAGCGGACATTCGTTGTGCCAACCGACATTTATATGGAAAATCCTTTGTGGGATGCATTCCTAAATCCTGTTTGAAAATGGCGTTTGGCCAAAACGCATTAAGCAAATAGAAAATGATACATATTGAACGTTATAGTGCTTCCATGCCTTCATATTGTGTATAAGGATTAAAAGAGGGCTGTGGGAGGGGAAGCTCTACCCTGCTAAGGTCCCTTTAACCATCCCACGTTTTGAGGGATGATGCAGTTGACTCGAATATGCTTTCGAATCTCCCTTCAACATTCTGGTAAAATGGGCATCTGCTTCAGTTTGGGCAGTATTTTGCACCACCCTTTAAGCACCCTGCAGCCAACCAGGTGACAAAACTCCCATGTTTGTTTCCCTGGCAATTCTGGCATTTTCAACATTACCGGACATTCTCGTATAGTTTCTTTCATATGTTCCTTCAGTGCCCAACAGAAAGAGGTTTGGCTGCAGGCTTACGTTGTTTTTGGAGAAAGTCCACATTTTGTTGGCCGCATTTCACCCCTCCTCCTTTTTATCTCCCATGTGGGGATGGACGGTATGGGGTCAGAAATTCCGCACTAGCCATTCATCATCGATGGAAATTATGAAACGTTAGCCAACAAATTTTTTTGATCCCAAATTCTTTGTTAGGACTCCGGGAGTTTCCTGCAACCTATGCTCGAGTGTGTTTAATCTTGGAGGGACCGTAATGATATACAGTACTGCACGGTCAGGAATTTTGACTATAAAGGCATTGACAGCATTTCAGAAAAAAAAATACGTTGATAGAGAACGAAATCCACTTTATATGCCGACCGGATTTAATATTTCCCATGCCATCTCTGTATTATTGCCCATATTAAGTAAATCGATAATATGAGATCCCAATTTTTTAAGGGATCAGGGATGACATAAGCTTCATTTATTACGAATCCTAAAACCATATCGGTCCACGATGAAGTTAGACGATTTATCACATATGGGTAATAAAAGCCAGATTTCATGCATGGAGCGTACACACGCAAATCTTCTGCTGCATCAGCTTAAGTTTTAATAGTTGCTTTGAAATGTGAGAAAAATTCTATTTGGGTGTGTGTGTTTTTTTTTTTGTTTTTTTTTTTCAAATTGAATCAGAGACCCTGAAAAGATAACTCACTGTGTGTATGCACTGTGATAAATGTATCTCGTTGCGTTGCTTATTTCAAAGTCAGCTTTGACTAGAACATTTCAAATAATGGTTTCATTGAAATATCCAGTTTCATATCCACTTAACTATTAGGTTATATCATATGATTATGCCGAGTTAGATCTTTCTTTTAACCCCAAAAGTTTCAATGTTTCCTCGATAGAAAGTTTAAAAAAAATAGTTCACCAATCTATAAGATGAGCAAATAACTTTAATATTTGATCACCTGCATGAAAATAGCTTGATGTTTTGGGGGCAATTTTAGAGTGCGTGTTTATGCTGGCATGAAGATGATACTAACCTGGAGCTGAAAATTGCGTATGGTTATCAAGCATTAAACTTCCTTTTCATATTTCGAATGAGTCTTAACATTGAAAAACATGCCTAAAACAGTACCATTTTTACACTACAGTCACTCGTAACTTTGTTGACATTTTCCATTAAATTCCCTGTTCTTTTTACAGTAAGAAAGGAACTATCGTACAGTTCTGCCCTTCGCTCGATAGTAAATTGCGACAGTGATTAAGTGATTGAAGCGCTTTGCCGAATCGGCATTAAGCCTGCAATAAACAACAATGAATCAAGTTGTCGAGGCCATTTCAGACGGTCAAAATTGAGGCGAACCCAACAATGGACGTTTAATATGTTAATGAACTCGTTGCACATTTCTGTACTTTTGACTGTTGTACATTTTCAACTCGCAGTGATTCGTAATTACGTCCGAGGAGCGAATGAAGGGGATAAACGAGCATTAAACTTTTTCGCCTCTAATGATTAGTGATCATTTCAACGGTGATGGGGGGACTTTTTTCGGCTACGCTGCAGCAGCCGGCAAGTAATATCCTATGTTAAGTTGGTAGTTAACTTCTCATGGTACAATCGATGTTCCCATTCATCCTTGCTCTACGCCCTGTCCTTTTAATCCTTTACACTTCCTATCCTGTAACCCTCCTTGCCTTTTCACCCTCCCCCTTAATACCCCTTCCTACATTGCCATCCATGGGCTTACTCTTTGTTCGAAATTTTGTGGTGTCAGCGCGCCTCCTAGTGGGGTGCTGTCCAACTTGACATCGGCGTTAACGAATTGCATTCTTGCGAGATGCTCATACAAAGAACAATGCAGGGTGCCAAAATGCTCCCATTGCTCACGGACTTCATTATCGCCACGGATTTTTTTGTCACGATTTTTGGGTAAAAAGTCAATGCTAAGCCAAGTGACTCATTGGTGTCTTTGCCAGCTGTTGCCAACGTATAGTTGTCCGTGGATGCTCCCACTTTCCCACCCCTTACACCCAGATCAACCTTAATTTTTGCACTCATCAAAAGCCATTCTGTAGCGTAGGAGGACCCTCATCTCTCTTTGAATTAAAACAAATTTGCCACTCGGGTCCCCGCATAAAAAACTGTTTCAAAAGGATGAGTCGCTCCTGTGTCTTTGCACCCTCGTTCGCACATGGACCGCATAGGCCCAAACACCACCCCTACCCTTTTTTTTTCGGTGTTTTACCTCATTTGCATACGGGCAAAAAATTCCCAGATGGACAATTTTGCCATTTTATTTAATAATAAAATAGGAGGGGGTATTTACGCTTTGCTGGATATGGTAATTAAGGTAGTCTGATTAGTGCAACTGCTTACCATTTCTGGCAATCCTATACGACTAGATGGCAATAACGATAGGGGTATCAGTCGGAAGCAAGGGTTACCCTCATCCTAATTTTCAAATTGATATCTGCTTTGCATATAGAAATCCTTATTAATATTGGATTTTAAGGGTTTCGTTAATATCCGCGTGTGTTATTACTTTCAGGGCTCTTGGAAAAAAAAATCTGAGTGAAAGTCTGATATTTGATTGCGTTTTTTTGATATAATTTTCTTCTGTATGCTAATGGAAAGCTAGGCTGTGGAGGAAATTCTGTAATTTAAGCTAGGGTTGGTGTGGCATGGAGTTTACATTCACTCAGTAATTGAAAACTTTTTGGGTAACCACGTTTGATTTAAGATTCTGCGCGAAGTTCTAAGCATAAACTTCCAACAAATGATTGAAACCATCAAACCAATCTATTTCTAATTCAATTTTGCAGTTATTGTTGTGTTTCTTGAATATTTGGACTCTAACCTTTAGTGGCATGTACTGCTCCCTAAACTCACAACAACTATGCTATCAACCAACCTTGTTTGCATAAATGGTAATTTCCGTCCAGTAGTTATGAATTGGTATACTAGTTTGCATAAAAAATAATAGATCAATACAGACCTTAGTTTGTTTATTTTGAAACATATTTCATAAATGTTGCAATTTTTCTTTATCGTCCAATATTAAAATAAGTTTACTATTTTATTTAAATTTTGGTTTTTAAATGATTGAATAGAACACTAGACATAAAAGATCGAATTCATTCTTAACAATGTGCGTGATCATGCTATGAAGTTTTCGACCTAATGTAGCTTTAACGATGTACCATTAACGATTGTACCAAAAATACCCTTAAACTGAAGTTCAAAGTGTCTTACTCCACAGAATCCCACATTGTGGAAGGGATGAGCATTCAATCTCTTAGGGCCGGTTGCACCATCCGAGGTAAAAACCTGGGGTTTACTAACCTTGGGTCAAAATTTGCCTCCAGGTTAA